>JAFNEN010001028.1:0-80000 GCA_019343175.1 Oedothorax gibbosus | reverse complement strand
CAATGACTGGTCTGACTTGGAATTAAAAAAACAAAAACCATTCATAACTACTTGAAAATCACACACGAATCCACTGACTTTAGTCGACGCAATATTTTTAGGAAAAATTTAATGGGGGAATTATAAAATTAAAGTTCCAAAATTATTAACCTTAACCTTTTAAAAACCTACCTTTTGTCTAAATGGTCAAAACAAAAATGCATAAATTTTAAAAAAACATTTTGATAAAAATCCGGGCTCTAATAAGTAAAACCGAACCCACCCACAAATTAGGAAAGAAAAAGTAGTGCAAAACCATTTTACCTTCGAAATCCCTCCCACTGCCAAACAACTTAAAATCCATTATATCCACTTACTTTTATTTAACGCGATATTTTGTCCCCGCAAATATTAGGGGGCACACGCAATATTTTGTCCGGGCCGATATTTTGTCCCGCAATATTTGGGAAGGCACATTATGCGGCACGCATATTTTGGCCCGCGAATTTATGTCCGTCATATTTTGTCCCGCGATATTTCGGCCGCGTGGGTTTGTCCCAAACCATGTATAATACAATCAGAATAAAGATAAGTAAAACATTTTACTTGTTTGCTAATTTAAAACTCAGGAATAAAAAAAATTACCTTTTTTCCAAAAATTTGGTTTGGAACTTCGGTCGAAATACATCCAAGTTTGATAGGAATTATTTTTATAAAATTCCATGTGTCACCTACCTTTAGTACCTGAAAAATATTAATTTATTATTCGATAAATTTTAATGAGGTTAAGTGAATTGGTTACTTATAAGTGCAAAATTGCAACAAAAAAAAAATATTTTTGACTTTTTAAAATAAAAGGTAGGACAAAACCTTCTTGAATTTATTTTTACAAGATAATTAGTTGACTTAATATTCGATAGCTTAGAAGATTTACATTGGTACCATTTCATTCTTTGTAAAGCAAAAATTTTTGACTTACAAAGGTTTGTTGATGACTTAAATAAGAAAAATAAACAAATAACAAAGTCATAGAAATAAAAAAACAACATTTCAACTTTTCAAGTTTATAAAGAAGATCGAATATGTGAAAACCCCTTCTTGAAAAAAATCTTTGTAGAAAAGAATTGCTAAAGAAAAAAAAGAAAAAACTCGAACAAGAACGATTGAGAATGCTAATAAAAAGAAGAAAAGCTAAAACCAAGAACGATTGAAGCTTGAACAGAACCGAAAATTTTTAACAAGAACGATTTGAATCCTTGAACAAGAACGATCATTCGAAAAGAAAAACTGAGATGCAATCTCATTTGGAAAATCCGAATTCTTCATTGGGTTTGCTTGTCAACCGACACAGAGTTTCCAAAAATTTGGATTCGAAAAGTTAATTCCTAGCTTCGATGCAAAAAAGTGATGACATCAGTTTGTTCTGAACCTGTTCGAAAGACAGTTAACATTTTTAAAGAGTCACAAAGTGGGTTCGTACTTGGTCGGTCTTCTCCCAAAAGACATCGCTAAACTTATTGCTCAAAGAAAATGTTCAGGATTACGACTATGTGAAGCGAATTATTTTGAAGCGTTTTAAGATGAGTTCCGAGAAGTTTCGTCAGTTGTTTGAGCACCCTCCCGGAAGAGAGGTGACAGAAAAACGGCTGGATAGACGCACTGAGTGCAGAAAAAATTAGTCATTGTGTTGCGACAGGCGTCCATCAAGGTGTATCAAAAACTAAGGAATAACCTAACGGCCGAGAAAACAGAGCTTGGTTAATGCATTGTTATAAAATTTCATATAAAATAAAACTTTGAGCAAGAAACAAGTGGTAGTAATTAAATCCATTATTTTGGAATGATTTGTATCAATCGGACACCAGGCCTCCAACATGCGGCGAATTGCGACTACTTTTCGTGATTGTTCGAGTTGGTTGGACTGAAAAAATTATTATCAAAGTCAGACGAGAAGTCAGTCAGAATCCATGAACTTCCTGGCGAAACAGGAGGTTTGTCTCTAAGTATGGCACTCGTTCCATACCCTTCACAAGTTTTTATTTTTGTTACTTTTTTAAAGAGAGATTATTTTCTGTTGGATGGGAGGTTCCCATTATACTGCTTTGCATAAGTTTGGACCAATGATTTTTACCATCGCTTTATCTCTACGTTGATAAGTGATACTGTGGAATTGAACGAAAGTGTGGATAAGGAAATCCTGGAATGGAGACTGGACGGAATTACGTCACTTGAAACATGTCAATTATTTTTCAAATAATGAATTTAGTTTCTGAAGGTAATGGCCGGCAACATAATTAAAAATAAACATTTAATATTTTTCAGCAGATGACACAGGGATCCACTTGGGATTTAGATGAGAGTTGGTTAAGAAAAAATGCCTATTATATATTATATATCGCAACACTAAATACATATTTTCAACAAAGGTAAGGCATTAAAAAATGTGCTATTTTGCAAAAAACAATGGGTCTATATTCCTATTTTTATTGCTTTGAGGCTCGTCACAATCGTATCGTTACTTGAACTAATATTGATCTTGATATATAGAAGATCAATATGCTTGTAATACTAGCGATCAATACTCTTTGATACAAACACTCCGTAAACTAGTCCATCTTGTTAATAGATGATATTAATTTCCTTTTGATTCAGCAACTACCACCATTTTTATTTAATTAAAATTTTATATGGAATAAACATTTGGGCTGCGGAATCATGTTTGATAAAAAGTAATTAACTTGTATAAATCTATGTACATTTATTTAAATGTACTTAGTGGTAATATTGCATAAGGATTTGATTTTAAATATCAATTCAGCTTTCGATCCGCAAGGGTAACGAAACATTTCAAACCTTGAAATACATACCGCTTCGGTAGTTTAAGAGTGAAGCAATCAAAAATTAAAACCAAGTCGGGTTTCTTTTATATATTTTTCCTAAAATGAAATTGTTTTTAAATAAACAAAATTTTTACAAAGAAAATGAAACTTTTTTTTAACAATTAAATTTTGAAATACAAAATAACTGTACAAGACGCAGTTTACAAATAAAAGTCTTTCCTATGTATCCAATTTTAGGCAAAGTTATACATCTACAAAATCAAAAAAACCGTCTGTATTATACTCTTTGACTAATTTAGACCGTTATTGTATATGAGAACAAACTCTAAAAATCCGTGGGTAATAACAGTAACTGACATTGTCATCCTTATTCTTCACTGGAGTAGTTCAAACTCAGGCCCTTATCATCACCATAGGCTACAAGGCCCGGGCATTGGGCACGAGATTTTTTTGGGGCCCCAAAATCGGCTATAAACCTAAAATTTAGTTTCACATCTCACAATCACTTGCCTAATTTTTTTTTTTTAAATATTGTATTCGATGATGGATTTTTCTTTCCAAAGTCACAGCTTTGAGGTATGTACATCAAGTAACAATATTGTTCGGGAAAGAGGCCTCAAATGTCTCTGGGCCTGGCCTCAGAGTGAGGCCCCACCTCATCCTTTGGTTTTTAAACTGCTTAAAAAAATTAAGGGAGCGCATGGTTTAAACCCTTTCACCACCACTGATTCCATTTGGAATCATCAGCTTGCGATATTTTTTTCTCACTAAGTTAAGCTCGCACTTATGTATCGTTAGATAGAAGAATCATGTCTTTTGAAGAAATAAATAATGTTTGTTTTAATTAAATGAAAATAGAAAAACATAGTAAATAAAATTCACTGTGAAACAATTTTAGCAAATTAATTGACCCCAAAATTCATCATGCTTGCATTTTTTAGTTTTTTTAAAAATTGATTTTAACTATTTTTAACAAATAAAGTTTTTAAAAAAATATTGTTATAATTTATTCAAAAGTTATGATTCCAATTTTCCCCCTTAAATTTTAGTTAAAAAATTTAGATTTTTCCCCACTGTTTTTTTATCATTTCCTTCTGAATGTATAGTGAATCTATTTCATAAATTTTGGATTTTTAGAACAAAAAAAAGTTGGGACTGAAAGGGTAAAAAAAAGACCGCTAAGTGCTCTTTTAATTGTTTTTGAGCAGTGAATATATCTATTTATTTTAAAGCTTAATTACTTTTTTCCCTCTTTTTTTAATCTCTGTCGTGCTCATGTTTTCTTCGTTTTTATTCTTTTCTTTGTGGTTTTTTTTCCTTCGAATGCTGTGAATTTCACGCTTATAGGAGTCTATCAATAAACTCTTGTCTTCATTCTGTTACGTCAATTTATGAAAAATGAATCCCGGATTGGCCCCGCACGTATATGGGTCATTCTCAAAAAAATGTTACAAAAAAAGGTGTCCCACAGCTTTCATTGTTTATAGTATTTTTAATTTTATTGTTACGGAATTTTTCACTTGGGACTGCATAAAAGACTGAATTTTAAGTTATTGTACCAATATTTTAAAAATATAAAAATACTAAAAACAAAAACTGGAGACTGGAAAAAATATTTCAATACAGCCGGAGAATGGGGCTTAGAAAACATTTTCCCCATTGTATTAACACAGTGGCACTTTGTTTAGTGATGGGCGGTCCAGTTCCTTTTGAGGACCCGTTTATTCCGGACCGACACACTCACCCCCCCCCCCCAATTCCTCCCCCTTTTTTTCGAAAAGGGTTTTTGACGACACACGAACGAAAGGTGTCTTCCCCCTGACTAGAATCACCATCCTTAGAAACCCAGGTGTTCGGAACTGAACAATAGCACAGCGATGGCGTGGAAAAGGGGTTGTATATGTGATGATGTTAGTGTCTCTTTTGTTTATTCCCAAAGGAATTCACGTAAATTGTAGGGAGGATTTTCACTACATGGTCCCTCAAGAGATGACCAGGTGTTTATGCCGTGTTTAGAAAAGGAACCCAACTCTGAAGTAGGCGTGTCGGAAGGGGACACTAAAAATGGGGGGAAGCTTTGGAATGTTCATTGGAAATGTTATACCAAAATGCGTCCATCTTTGGTCACTGAAATGCACTAGCATTTTTGTATTTATCAAAATAAAAAAAAGTTCAATTTTAAGTTTAAGTTATTTTTTAGCCTATTAAGGAAGACTTTGTGAACGAACTTAACACCTTCATTTCCGTATAAAAATGTTAACTTTAAGTTTAAGATCCGGGTTTCGTGTAACTTAATTTGTTCGATACTTAATTTGTTCTATATTAATTATTCAGGACACACACACACACACACTGGTCTTCATTTGTCTTATACATTTTGTTTAGGTTGATAAGCAGAAAACTCATTTTCGCGTGGCAAATTTTCTTGCCAATCGTCGTTAATGAGTTAAAGGTAAAGAAGTTAAGGCTAAAATAATGTATTAAAATATTTTGCTTTACTTATTAGAGTGAAACATTTTTGGTTTCTCGCATAATTACCTACAAATAAATTTACTGCCACAAATAAATTGCTCCAGAGAAGTTCTTTCCTCCTAAAAGACGATGTATATAGAGAACTGAAATATGAAATTCTCCTAGGTACAGAAAAAATATTCATTTTACTACAAATTAAAATTCTTCTAAATGAAGTATTGTAATAGTCCGCACAGTGGGTCCAAAAGTCGTAAAACGTGGCCAAAAGTCAAAAAAATAAAACTTTGAATAAACATTTGATATTTATTTGGTACACCTGCAGACGTTATTTCAACGGATTGAAAACCGTTAATATTCTTTTTGCTTGATTATTATATTTACCGTACTACGCGCTCTAAGTAGAAAAAACAAAGGATGATCATTTCAAATGTGATTTTGACTCTTAACAGTCACAGAGAATTTTGTGCGTTTTAAAAATAGAGATTAAAATACAAAACACACCTGAAGGTATGTTATGTTATTTTTAGTTATGAGTTTTTATCGTATTTTTAATATTTTCATTTAAAATTAAATTCATTATTTCCCCGTCATAATTCAATAGTTTAAACTGTAGACGTTTGGGTTAAATAAAAAAAAATCCCCCCTATCCCTCCGCTAAAATATGTTCTATGATAAAGTTTAGAAACCTATATAAATGGTTTCAAGTGAAATCTCGTCGTAAGAAAGAAAACTAATAATTTAAATTAATGCGTAAATCGTAAACGTACATATAGTACTAATATTTAGTTGTAAACATGGTAGTTTGCGAGGGCAATTGCACCCTCTACCCCGGATTTGGAAGTTGTAAGAAAAATAGTAGAACGGTTTAAAAAATTATTTTGCGTATTATTTCGCTTCGATTTGAGTGTAAAAGTACATAGATGATTCTAATATGTAAAAAGAAACAAAAAGTAAGGAAAACTATATCTGGCGAAAAATCAATCGTTAGCTTACAAGCGGCAAACCTTAAATCCGGCCTGATTTTAAATGGAGTTGAGCATAAGAAAGAAAGCGCTCTCATGTTGTTTATTGTTTGGATAATTACTTCACTTGGCTGCTATTCCAAATCATTAAAAACGCGCATTTTTTTTTTTTTGAGTTTTTGATCATAAATAAAAAAAATAATTTGAACATGACTTATTTTCACTAAATATATTCTATACATAATGTCTGAAACATACCTTAAATAATAGTAATAGTAAAGTATAGTAATAAAAAGTAAAAATAGTAAGTCCGTAACCAAGAATTTAAAATATGCAGAATAATATCAACCGAATATTTAATAATGAATATATTTTTTACTTATTTTGACTCAATTTTGTTTCTTAAAATAGTTCATAAAACATAATCTAATACTTCATAGTTCGTTTAAAAATCCATCAAATACTTTTGGCCATCTTTTGCGACTTTTGCCCCACTGTGCTCCGTCTCAAATCAAACTCAGTACTAAATCAAACTCAGTACTATCCGTCCGATTTAAAAAAATATTCTGTATTACAAAGGTATGACATCAGCGACCTTCACTTCTTTCTCTTTGAGTGCCAGTGGCTTAGTGGTAGTGCTTTGCATTGCCACGACACAGGTCCGGGATCGAATCCCGGATTGGCGAGGTTGACCCATCCTTTCATCCCTTGAGTGAGTCGATAAAATGGGTACCAAGCATGCTTGGGAACTAAACACTGGGGGTTCCGCGTGAGGCTGACCACCTTACCGGGACATATGCCTAGCACCCCAGATCCCTAGGTCACGAAAGCTGAAATGGGCACGGCAAGCCTTGGCCTAGTAATGGGCTGCTGCGCCGAGGAGTTTAGTTTATTCTTTTTATCTGTCAACAGTCTGCACAGTTAAAATCACATTGACATTATTTATTATTTATTAAAATCGCTGTTTCCACGTCAGCAATCGCATGGGAAACTATATTTAAATTGAATACATGAAGAAAAATTTATTTTCGTCATTAAATCAGTTCGGAATTACGTAACAACGTCCAGCAGTATGTGATTCTGTATGTTTCATTATTTGTCTATTAAGAAAGGGGCACCAGCGTTCCATTTTTTGCATAAAAAGCTGGTTAGTTTTGATTTACGTTTAAGCGTGTATAACTGTATAAATGCTTCAAAATAACAAATTATCATTGTGATAATTTATTTTGACGGTTTTTGTTGTCCTAAAGTAATTTGAAATTTTTTCAGTAAATAGGAAATTCGGAAAATTCTATTGTGAGAATGATTGATAACGGTCATTGCCACACCCCGAAACCCTTTTGAAGAAGTTTAGAAGTTACCATACTATTCAAAGTGTCAACCTCTTTGAGGGGACTAGTTACTATTTATCACTATCCATTTAGACCTGCCTGCTTTACAACCGAATCAAAGGCTTGACATGATAACATGTACACAAAAGAGTTGGATAAATAAAAGAAGCAAAGGTGTCTCATATGGCGACAGGCATCTAGGTCTGTCTGGGTTTAAAATGGTAACGTTTGAAAATATATAAAATTCCTATACGCAATTAAAACATGAATTGAAAGTAATTGTAAGTTTTAGGAGCACCAAAATTTATTTCAATTCTAGGCATATTACTAGAGGAACTGATTAAGGGTCTTGTTGGGTAATAGTTCGCCATATACAATTCCAATGGAGAACCAAAAATGGATATTTATAATTATAAAATATAAATAAGACGATTTTTAATTAGTTTTCAACAGATATTACAAGAAAAATGTATTTATACAAGATGTTTTGCAAAAATTCAAAATTTTCATTTTTAAAAGCCTTTTAAAAATCTTACTACACACAGTTTAAAGAATTTTTAAACTTTTTCTTTGAACACATGTTCATCAAACTGTGGAAGGATTTTAATCTAGCCAACAAAGCAAAGTAAAGGTTTATGTGCAAAGGTAAATTTTGACTTTTAAAAATTATTTTTTAACTTGAAAATTAAAAAAAAAACAGATCTTATTACGTCCACACTTTCATGAAACTCATATTTGTCAATGTAAGAAAAAAATTCTCTTTGGGGCTCTAGCTTAAATATTTACAAAAGCCTTGGGGATTTATGAAAAACCCGAACTGAAAAATTGAAAGTGAGATAATTAAGATAAAGTTTCAATTTTTTAATAGTGCCAACTGGGAGGCAAATTATAAAATTAAAGAACTTTGCATCGTGGTTTAAAAACAAAATTTTCAAAAAAATGACATTTTTGATGATTTTGAGGTACTGTGTCTCTAAGCTTAATAAGGATTAAGGTTTTATAAGGATATACATTATGATAATCAGAGCTTCAAAAGTTGTCAAATAAAGAAATTTGGAACAAAAACTACTTATACGTATTTACAGGAGAGACCAAAAAAATGAACGGATTCCTTTCTGCATTTAGTAATTCAAATGAAATGACTTGTGACCAAACATGGCTACCCGAGACTCTCAGGATTGAGGAGAACCCCTCCCCTTTCATTCCTCCCTTGCTGAAACTGACAGGTCAGTGATTAATAGTTCACACACAGGCCTTTCAAGAGGTAACGAAAGGGCTTACGATTGAGGGAATGTGTATGTGCTACATTGTGTCGCTAAGGGATGTCTCACATTTTCATATTGCAATTTACCTGAACCCCCTACCCGGCAAACCACCCGACCCCAACGTGATTAATTATACCATATAGAGATTCTGACCATGAAGATTCTGGCCACGGGGCATGAACCGAACGAAACCCTGACCGGTTTGTAATTTGATATGGAGAGGGGGGGGGGGGGGGTCGAGAATACCCCTTGACAGCGGAATGTGAGTGTTCTTTTGCTGTTGGTTATTGTGTGGGGGTTGGGGGGAAAAGTGGGGGAATTTCTTGGAAATCCTTTTTTTAGGGAGATAGTACGTGTACTCGCTTCCGCTCTCTCTCTGTGGTTGAAGGAAAAAAGTGTTTTGAGCAACTCTCTTCTCGTATGCTTCCGAGGTTCAATGTTATGCCTATAAGATAAGTCTTTAAACGTTAAAAATGTAATTATTAGCTTGCGTTGCGTAATAGTTATTTAGAATTATGTTTTGAAGCTTCTTAAGAAAAAATTCACAAACACTGTACGCAAAAGACATTGCTTCCGTGTGAGTTAAGAACAATTAAGTCAAACAATAAACATGAGGACTGACGACTAAGTTTTATACACCCTCCCCTCTGTAGTTTGAAGGTTTTTAAATTACTTTAAGCCAACCTTTTATGACCTTTATAAAACAACGCTGAATAAATATTTAGCGTGCCTTTAAAACAAAAGAATATCTATGTCTTGGAAAAAAATTAGAATTTAAAATGGAATGTTAATTTATCGGAAAGAACAGGTGGTATGCTCGAGACTATTATTATTATTTGCTGAAAAGATTTGAAAAACGACAAAGAGTTTATTTAAAATAGGGGTTTAAAAAACTAAAGAATTGCTGTCGGACCGACATTCCTGGATTTTGGAATGAACCGTTCCGGACCGAAAGGGTACTACTATTTAAAAAAGCATATTTAAAATACAGTAAGGTTGGTTTAAATTATCATCGCACTAGAGCTACATTGGGGAGTTATAATTTAGACCCACAGTCAAGTGACGAGCCGACGCCTGAGTAGGCAACCGATAAAACTTTTAAGTGCGACATCGTACTTTGGGACTCACCGGGACTTTGGAATATATATTGGGTGTTATTCGTCAAACTGTCGGGCTTTTCAGACCTTTTATAGTTTGGCAGTTATTTTGGATCCGATACTGGGACCTTCCGCTTGTTAGGCAAGCGCTTTACCGACTGGGCTCCCCATTTAATATTCGGACTGACATTCCCTGATTTTGGAACGAGCCGGTCCGGTCATTCGTTCCAGACCAAAAGGGTACTACTACTTAAAATACAGTAAAAGTGCACCGAAAATATAAATTTTATGCTGGAACGAGAAGATAGGGTAACAATGTTCAAGCAAGTCAAAGGTAAAACATAAATTTAGCATTCGGACCGACAGTCTTGGATTTTGGAACGAACCGGTCCGGTCATTCGTTCCGGACCGAAAGGGTAGTATTTTTTAAAATACAGTAAAAGTTCACCGAAAATATACTTTATATTCTGGAGCGAGAAGATCGGGAACAATGTTTATGCAAGTCAAAAGTAATATACATTCAATTGCCGGACCGACATTCCCTGATTTTTTAACGATTTTGTCCGGCTTCCGGACCGAAAATATATCAGTATACAGTCCGACCGACATTTACTTATTTTGGAACGAATTGGTCCGGTCATCAGTTCCGGACCGAAAGGGTACTATATTATTTAAAATACAGTAAAAGTCCACCGAAAATACACATTTTATTCTGGAACGAGTAGATCGGGAAACTAAGTTCAAGCAAGTCAAAATTAAGACACAAATTTAGCAGTCGGACCGACATTTTCGGATAATGGAACGAACGCGAACCGGCCGGTCATCCGGTCCGGACCGAAAGTTACTACTATTTAAATTAAAATAAAAGAGTGCACAATTAAAATATACATTATTACTAGGACGAGAAGATCGTGGCCGGTCGTTCCGCACCGCAAATTTAATGGTATAATTGAAGTAACCAATTAACCCATTTGGACCGATGGAATCGGTAACGAGCGATCGGGACCGGTCGTTCCGCATCGCAAATCTCAAAGTCGTTTCATGATATTTATCCATGGTCAAACGACGAGCGATCAGTTGGGATTTACAGACATTTTATAGGTTGGCAGTTATTTTGGCAAAGCCCGGGTCCGATCCTGGGACCTTCCGCTTGTTAGGCAAGCGCCTTACCGACTGGGCTCCCCATTTAATATTCGGACCGACATTCCCTGATTTTCCGGACCGAAAAGGTATCAGTATATGACAATCCGACCGACATTGACGGATTTTGGAACGAGCCGGACCCCTCATTCGTTCCAGACAAAAAGGGTACTACTATTTAAAATGCAGTAAAAGTGCACCTAAAATATACATTATATACTGGAACGAGAAGATTTGGAAACAATTTTCAAGCAAGTCAAAAGTAAAACATAAATTTAGCAATCGGACAGACATTCACGGATTTTGGAGACCCGCGGTCGAAATTGCTCATTCGCCCTTAACCTTGTAATCTTAAAGGTTATAATTTATATCATTATTATTATGTTTAAAAAAACGTTTCGATTATTTTTATGGCATGATATGGGACTCGTGCTATTAAAATCGCTTGTGTTTTAAGGTTTTGGCACCCTAAAATTTTTTATTTAGCACATTGAAGTGGTTTTGTGATATCATTATTAACTTTTTATATTTTGTTTCTTAAATATAGTTCTTTGATTTAAACTGAGAATATTTCAAAGTAATAAAAATACCTTTAGTGATTTTTTTAAAAAAAATGTATTGAAAACTTCCCCCAAAAAATCCTTTTTAAAGTTATATACCTTTTTTTAGCCGAGATATTTAAACTTCTTCAGTTTAAGTCAAAGAACCATTAATGGGGAAGAAATAATGAAACAAAATATGTTGATAGCTTTTATAGTTCCTAACAAAAATGTTCCTAACTGTTGAAAAACCTTATATTTCAGGAAACGCAAAAGAAATGTATGGTTTAGTTAAGAACTGATGTTCAGAGTTTCTCAAAAATGCTTATAAAAAGTAAACTACTAAACAAAAACCTACAATCTTGGTCTTAAATTAAAGGGTTTTTTTACATATCCCTGCGTCAAAAGGTCCTTAAAGATATGTAGAATAACAAAAAAAACTGCGTCACGTCGAAAAAGCTGGTAAATGAAATCTTAAATTACTATCTCTCAACGACGTTTAACAGATTAAGGAGTACATGGTAGCGTAGCTACCTCCACCTCCGGTATGGCGGTAAAACAATCTCTCAACATCACTTTTAAGAACTATTTGTTCTCTTTCATGGTTACTAGAAATTGGTACGCAGAATCGTGACAACTTTCGTAATAGGGCAATCCTCTCTAAACGAAGGTAATATCATGGTGAACGTAAGGTAAATTGCTATTTTGTTTCAAAACCAGTAATTACATGTCGGACATGTAAATAGTAGTTTTAAAATACAGTAAAAGACTTTATGCTGATTTCCTAGTAAAAGCTTAATCTTAAATTTTAAAATGAAATCCTAAAAATGATATAAGTGGTAGTATTTAATACATAATTTGGGATTATTTGTTTCAAACAGACTTCTCTCCTAAGTGTGACGAATGACGTTGCTTTATCAAACTTGATTCAGAAATTAACTTTTGCTGTGAATTTGCTTTAACTGTGAAATCGTCATAATTAATTTTATTATGCTATTAATTTTTAATATATAATAATTTATTTTCATCGTTTATTTTTGAAGAGCCGATTTCCAAAAGGCGTCAAGTCAATTTTTTGCATTTTACAGAAATCGCGATTTTGTTGTAGAGGATTTATTATTGATTTAAGGGAAAATATAATTTTTCTCAGTTATCTGTGGATGATAGTAACGCTAAATAATATGGTTAAAAAAAATCCTGACATTATAGTTATTTGGAAATAAAAAAAAAAGAAAAAACGACTTAACCCTTTTTTAAAAAACTCTTGACTTACGCCCTTTTGGCACCAAAAAATAATGAAATAAAATAACTTATTTCCATTTGAAAGTAATTAAAGTGTATTTCTTTCAATTACACATTGTGCACGTTTTGGGAGTGCCCATACTGAAAAAGTGGTTTTGAACATTGGTCGTCTGTCTGTCAACAGCTCGAAATAATTGAACTACAGAGATAATTTTTGGTACACGAGTTCCCAGTACCTATCGGCATAATAAGTTTGTTGAGAAAATCGTACTTGCACAAAAGGTAGCTGCCATAGAACTTTGAGGTGGTTAAGTTATTGAAATTAACTTAACAGGTAAAAATTTCTGTAAATAGTAAATATCTCTGATTCAAATGGGGTGGTGATGGGTTAACAATAAACATAATTATAGGCTACCCATATGAGGCCAGTTTTATAGGAAGGGGTCATATAGGACACTCTTAATTATTACTTGGATAGATTATTTAAATGTAAAATTTTGTGTAATTTCTAATTTAAAAACATTTTACTGCAAAAAATTAAATGTTTCTTCTTTGATTAGTTTTTCAGACATAACTATAAGAAAATAAAAATTGTAAATGTGCCCATGTGCGTTAGCCTAGGTGGGCCCTGAGGTTTGACCAAAAATAAATGTGTTCGTTTCTTTCTGGGCCCGATAGATGTTAGTGCCTACGTTAGCGCGACTATGATGAAATTGTAATTTGAACCAACAACTTGCAATCATTCATTGAATTCAGACGATAGTTTTGCAAATTGAAATTTGCACAATGAAAAACAGAAATATCGTTAAATTTTTATATTTTCTATAAATTAGTATTCATTTCACTGTAAAAGTACTTTTTAATATTGCTATTATTTCTTAAAAATGATGAAACTTACGCAGAAATGTGTTTTTTTACTGAAATTGTATAAGTAAACTAATATTTTAAGCAAGAAATTATTTGTTTCGAGATATCCCTGGTTGGTAATTAAAAGCAGACGATAACTCGCAATTTACGTTAAAATAAAATGTGAACAGAACACGACAATCTTTATTCTTTGCCGCTCAAAGTTTTAAGACTCTGCATATTCCCCAGAACTGAAAGATATTTTTTGTGGCACCATCTAGGCGGCTTCTCGCTACATATATTAATGATCTGGTTATAATAAATTTGAGCTCTCTGTGAATGTAAAAGTATGCCGAATCAGTTGTCTAGAAATACTTCCTTGGCCGCGCTGACACTAAGCGTTGAACAAAGCAATTATTTTGCAAACACGAAATTGTTTTTGTTACATTATGGTTAGACCGAAGTCCATTGCGTTAAATTGAACTAAAGTACTCTGAAATCAGAAAGCCATTTACGAAAAAACATTTTTTTAGTAACTTTCCATTTAGGAAAGTAAGAATTTATTTATAAAGTTTAAAGAAAATCTTCAGTTAAATTCTCACTAAAACTTTCCTTAACCAACAAATGAAATATTCTTATATAAATAAACTGTTTTAAATTGATCAGAGATACAGAAACCACTGTTGTGGGGATGCGTAATAAATATATTAAATTTACGTTAAATAATTAAAATAAGCTCTATCTTTTTATAATATTTGATTAAAAATTCATTAAATGTCTTAAATAACAAATAATTATAATCAGTCTCTAATGAGCAATGAACGTTACCAATTTACATGCAACTGCAGTCGATCTTAGTGAGCTACCAGAACCTTTTTGGGGACATGGAGATAACATTTACAATGATGCACCCGCCATGATGCGCATCCCACGAATAGATTCGGAAAAAAGCATTGAGGGGAGTCGGATGGGTGTTTGGGTCAAAAATGTCAATTTTCTGTTTTTCTTTTATTTTTAATCTTTATATCTATAGCTCGAATTTAAGACCATTATAATCGATTTCTGTTGAGCGGTTTTCTTTTTATAAGCATTTTTCAAAAACTCTGTCGATCAGTTCTTACCTATACCTTAATTTTCTTTTGCATTTCCTGAAATATAAGGTTTTTCAACAGTTTGGAACATTTTTCTCAGGAAATATAAAATATATCAACATGTTTTGTTTTAATATTTCTTCCCCATTAATAGCTAAACTGAGGAATCACAAATATCTCTGCTAAAAAATTTATATAACTTTACATCGGATTTTTTTTTTTTGGTTTTTAATACAATTTTTTTTAACAATTCGCTGTAAAAGTATTTTTTCTACTGTGAAATATCCTCAGTTTAAGTCAAAGATATGTATCTAAAGAGCAAACTATAAAAAAATCATAATGATATCCCATATTGTTCCTGAGAAAAATGTTCCTAAAGTTAGTAAAATTAATATGAGTGAGATAGAAACCATTCGCCTAACTTTGAGTTCGCCGAATGGTATTCCACATGCAGGAGTTACTTGTTAAATCCGACTGCTCGTAAAAAACGAGTATCTAAAGTAAGGAAAAGAAATAGATGTTCTTACCAAAAATGCCATTCGAAGTACGAAGCTTTTAAACATTTTGTAATGATGGATTATTTCTTTTATTTCGAATGACTACTTCGAGTCGTTTTAGTCATTCGTTTGGGTGCAGAAGCCAGAAATTAGTAAAAAACATGGAGTTACGAAGAAGACTGGAAAGAGAAAACAAGTGAAGCCATCAGAAATTCGCCAAGCAACCCTAGTAAGCCCAAACAAATCGCTCACTCAATGTTAATTGTTAGTTCCTGCTGAAACGCGTCATTTTATTCCTTAAATAGAAGTAATTAAAAATCAAAAAATGACTTTTTGCGCAGTTGTAGTCTGTTGCACGAGATCTGAATTTACACAAGGTGGTAGTAATTTCCTTCACAGGTAAGAAAAATGCGATGTAAATAGAGGAAATAGAGAGGCAGAAATCATCAAGTCATTTCGTAAACCGATGCAAACTCTTCTGTAAAATAACGCCCAATACTTCGGGGAAAGCGTTTGTTTGGGCTTACTGCAAAGCGATCGAGGGCTTCACTTGGCGAATCAGTATTGGTTTAGCCAGGCAGCTCTCCATCTTCTTAACTGTATGGTAAAAAGTCTGATTTTAGGGGACAAGATTTTGAAAAAAAATATAGGAGAAAGGTTGCCACTTCGGGCAACTTATTACTGCTTTTGAAGTAAACACTTCCGTGTTAAGGGCACTTAAAATTAGTTTAAAAATGTACTTCCTGCAATTTATTTGAATATCCTTTTTAAAGAGCATTTTATGAATTTAGAAATGAAAATTGAAATTAGAAATACTTATTGTACTCATATTTACAGCACTTATTTTTAGCGTATTGTTTAGAAATAAGTCAAGTAGTCGCGCCAAACTCACGTTCCTTAGGCATAATATTGTTCACATTTTTGGCTTGATAATTTACAGTCTATATATTTATGAAAAGTATTCTTTATCAATTCGAATTTTAGCAACTATTCAAAAACGAATTTGAGGGTTTAGATGGAAAAAGTGGTAAAGAAAAAATGTTTATCGCAAGACAAAAAGAACACATTTTCAACAATGGTTAAGGCATGAAAAATTTACTATTTTGCTATTTGTTTTTTTTTTAATGGATCTATGTTCCTATTTTTAAGTGCTTTGCGACTCGTCAAAATCGTATCGTTATTCGAATCAATATTGTTATGTTGTGTTTGTAATACTTGTGATCAATATTCTTAGTTACAAACACTGCGCAAAGTTAGTCCAACTTGTTAAACGTTTATATTAAATTCCCTTTGATTCTGTTCTGACACTACCACCATTTTTATATAATTATATTTAATATAAAAAAATAAATATATATTGCTGTTAATGGATATCAAAGTATAGTTAACTAATCATATCAAACTATATACATTTATTAAATGTAAATAGTGATAATATAATATAATAATTTTATTTCAAGTATTATTTCAGTTTACGGTGAGCAAGAGTAACGAAACATTAATGTGCTTTTTAATGTCTCTGGGCCTGTGACATCAATTTGTCATGATCAGGCCCAGCCAACACCTCATCCTTTTTTTTTTTTAAAGAAGCTTAATTTCTTTATTTTAAAAGTTGCATTTTCTTTGTCTTGTTAATGTTATCTCCGTTTTTATCTTTTCTTCGTAATCTTTTTTAACTTCAAATGCAGTGAATTTTACGCGCACTGCGGAGTCCGTCAATATGACATTTTTTTCCCCCTCCAGTCTTCTTTGCACTGCTTTACTCTCTCTCAGTTTATGGGAAAGGCAACAATTCGTGAAACTCTAAATGATGCCTTGGTAACGTGTACCCGGATTTGCCGCAAGTATATCTTTCCTCAAACACGTTCAAATGACACAAGTCTCCCAATGTGCGCTTTTGTAACTATTTCCAAAGACTGAACATATTTTCTTAATACGATACAGTAAAGAAGAAGCTTAATTTCTTTTTTTTTTTTAATTTTCTTTGTCTCTGCCTAGTTAATGTTCTCTCCGTTTTTGTTCTTTTCTTCGCGTGTTCTTTTTTTTAACTTCAGATGCAGTGAATTTAGCGCTTACATGCGGAGTCCGTCAATATGACGAGTTTTTTTTATCTTTAGTCTTCGTTGCACTGTTTCTCAGTGTATGGGAAATTCAATAATTCGTGAAACACTGAATGATGCTTTGGTAACGTTTACCCGGATTGCCAATAAAGTATATCTTTCCTCAAACACGTTCAAATGACACAAGTCTCCCAATGTGCGCTTTTGTAACTATTTTCAAGTCTGAACATATTTTCTTAATACGATACAGTAAAGAGGCTTAAATTTCTGTTTTATCTTTTAATTTTCGTCTTGCAAATGTTTAAGGGGAAATTTTTGCATTTCGTTGACATGTCTTTTTAATTAAGTCAGTGATTAGGACGCTTAATCGAGTCCTAATATGACGAGTTTTTTTTATCTTAATCTCGTTGCTTTTCTGTGTATGGAAATTAATATTCGTGAACACGTATGATGCTTGGTAACTTACGATGCAATATAGTAATTACTTCTCAACACGTTTTAATGACACAGTCTCCCATTGAGCGTTTTGTAACAATATTCCAAAATCAACATAATTTTCTTAATACGTATAGTAAAGAAGAACTAATTTCTAATTTCAGTGTCTCTCTAGTAATTTCAGCTTTTTGTCTTTTCTTACTGTTCTTTTTTTAACTTCAAGATCAATGTCTTATCGCTACTGCGAAGTCGTAATATACATTTTTTTTTTTATATTGCACTGTTTTTTATGGGAAAATAACGTGAACGATGCTTCTGGTGTAGAAATAGATACTTTCCTCAACCTTAAATTGAATGCTTGGAGGCTTTGAACTATTCAAAGATTGAAAATTTTCAATTTCTACAGTAAAGAAAAGTTCAATATTTTTGATTTCTTTAATTTTTATCGTTGTAGATTAACTTTTTACCTATTTGTTATTTTCATGGTTTCCGATTTTGTATTCAGATGCGTTTTACCGATTAAGAGTACGTAAATCAACAGATTTTTATATCCTTTTACTTCGTCTACAAGACCATATGGGAAATTCAATAATCATTAAAAACGTGTGTTTGCTTTTCAGATTAAAAGAATCTGTTTTCAGACACTTTAGGCTCTGTTCGCGAACATTTTCCAAGGACGACATTCTAAGAGTACAGTGGGAAAAACAACTTGTCTTGCATAGAATATGTCTGTATCTTCTTTGCTTTGGATTCTTTTTGCAACTTAGTGCAGTCATTCCTAAAAGCGGTGTCAAGATACGGTTTTTATCTTTTACTTTTGCTTTTTCTCCAAGGGAAATCCTGATTCACGAAAACATCATGGGCAGAGTACACGTTGTACCGCGAAAAAGAACCTAAAGTTCAAAAACCAGTTTTCCTGTCGCTTTGTACTACCAAAGCACAACTAATGAACACGAGAAGAGTAACTTTCATGAAGTTTTTTTGTCCTGATACTCTTCAGCTGTCTTGAAAGACGGTTTTTTGTCTGATCAACTTCAAGCAGTGAATTGCGTAAAGCCATTCAGTATTTTGTCTCGGTGGCACGGTTCAGTGTATGGTAAATATTTCGTTGAAACCACAAGGCTTTGGACGACCCCGATGCATAAGTAATTTTTGAACACGTTCAAATGACACAAGTCTCCCAATGTGCGCTTTTGTAACTATTTCCAAAGACTGAACATATTTTCTTAATACGATACAGTAAAGAAGAAGCTTAATTTCTTTTTTTTTTTTAATTTTCTTTGTCTCTGCCTAGTTAATGTTCTCTCCGTTTTGTTCTTTTCTTCGCGTGTTCTTTTTTTTAACTTCAGATGCAGTGAATTTAGCGCTTACATGCGGAGTCCGTCAATATGACGAGTTTTTTTTCTTTAGTCTTCGTTGCACTGTTTCTCAGTGTATGGGAAATTCAATAATTCGTGAAACACTGAATGATGCTTTGGTAACGTTTACCCGGATTGCCAATAAAGTATATCTTTCCTCAAACACGTTCAAATGACACAAGTCTCCCAATGTGCGCTTTTGTAACTATTTCCAAAGACTGAACATATTTTCTTAATACGATACAGTAAAGAAGAAGCTTAATTTCTTTTTTTTTTTAATTTTCTTTGTCTCTGCCTAGTTAATGTTCTCTCCGTTTTTGTTCTTTTCTTCGCGTGTTCTTTTTTTAACTTCAGATGCAGTGAATTTAGCGCTTACATGCGGAGTCCGTCAATATGACGAGTTTTTTTTATCTTTAGTCTTCGTTGCACTGTTTCTCAGTGTATGGGAAATTCAATAATTCGTGAAACACTGAATGATGCTTTGGTAACGTTTACCCGGATTGCCAATAAAGTATATCTTTCCTCAAACACGTTCAAATGACACAAGTCTCCCAATGTGCGCTTTGTAACTATTTCCAAAGACTGAACATATTTTCTTAATACGATACAGTAAAGAGGTCTGTCAAAATAATTCGTGAACCATTTCTCCATCATTAAATTTTACCGGTACATTGCAAAGTAAAGGGGAAAAATTTTACTGACCATTTCAGATTGAACAATGTCAATATAAGTCATCATTAGGATCCGCTATAAATGAACTATCTAATTTTAAAGTTTAGTTATTAAATATATAATCTCATATCTTTTCATTGGGTATGACAATTGAATTTTCGGACAGTTTATGTGATAACTTAACAGTAGCAATATTGGTGAATGTACTTTCACTTTTATTTATCGCTCATTTGAAGGTTAACTTGTTAAGTCAAATCATTAATAATATCAACTAAACCTTTCAAAAAAGTTGAATACGTATAGATTAAATATAGTACGTAATTGTCTAAGTGTTCACGTGCTCAATCATATAAACTTCAAAGAACTTTGATTTATCTTACTCTAAACTGAATTATAAATAATGTTCATCAACTCAAGCATCTAATGTCTTCATCTTTACCAAAATATAATAACTATTATTTTTTTATATTGAAATGTTTTTTATTGGGAAAATACTGAACGAGCCTTCACAGGGTAGAAATTCAGATACTTATGTACCTATTTTGATGCTTGGAGGGTCTGAACAAATACAAACATTGACTTCTTGCAATTTCTTCAGTTTAAAGAAAATTTCGAATATTTTTGAATTTCTTTAAATATTTATCGTTGTAATTAACTATTTTAAACACTATTTTTATTAATACATGGTTTCCCCGATGTTATGTGTTCGATGGTTTTCCAGATTAAAGTACGATAAAATCAACAAGATAATTTTAATATGCCCTTTTACTTACATCTACAGAGAAGCCTATAAAGGGATCATTCTACATAGATAAGCATTAAAAACGTGTTTTGCTTTTGCAGTATAAAAGCAAGTCTGTTGTTGAGACTTTAGGCTCTGTTCCACGATCCAGAGGGTACGACAGCTGAAGAGTACAGGGGAAAAACAACTTCATTGCATAGGAATATGTCTGTATCATTCTTTGGCATTTGGATTCTTTGGCAACAATAGCGAGTCATCTCCTAAACTGGTGTAAGGAAACCGGTTACTCACTTTGTTTTTCTTCCAGGGCAACCCTGATTCACGCCAGAGATCAGTGGACACGAGTCACACGTTTGTACCGCGAAAGAAGAACCTAGATAAAAACCGGTTTTCTGTCGCTAATGACCCCAAGCACACTAGAACACGAGAAGAGTACTATGCAATGAAGTTGTTTTTATCATGTACTCTTCAGCTGTCATTAGAAAGACGGATTTTTGTCGATGAGTCAATCTTCCAACCAAAGTGCCAGTTGTCGTAAAAGCCATTCAGTATTTTGTCTGGGAGGACACGGGTTAGGTTAGGTTAAAATTTCGTCTGAATATAGCCACAAAAGGGCTATTGGCGACGAGGATCGTAATTTTGAACCACAGTCAAGTGATGAGCCAATATCTCAGTAGGGAAGGAAACGGGACGTGGCATAGAGTCTAAATAGTTTCCATGGTAGTTGATGTGGCCATGTTTTTTAATGGCGAATTAGACATATGCTCCACTTTTTCAATTTGATTTCGAAATGCCAAGATAACTGAAAAGCAATTTTTGAATAAATATTCTTTGGCAGAGTACTTCATTTTGGTGTATGTGTTTTCCTAGATGCATATTCTTCTTTAAAATTATCACTATTCACAATTTCAACATGCAAATAGTTTTACTTAAGCACTTTCGCTATTGTTTTTAGTTACAAAAAAACAAGATTTCACTTTCTATATTATATATTTTTAAATATAAAAATAGTGAAAGTAATTAAATCCAAATTTTAACACTCTTTGGTTGCAATCGAACTCCAAACCGTCGAAACTTCTGTGACTATCCAGAAGTTTTGTGTATCAAATCTTCAGTCATTGATCAATAAATTTGCGCATTTTTGCTATTTGTTCCGGCATCATTTTGATTTTGAAGATATTTGTAAAAGTCTTATTTTGCCTTTTTTTGCGAAAAAAAATTAGGTTATACGAGAATAATTCGACTTACGGCAGATGGAGGCTACTAAGATTATGTGCATTCATACCAAAGCTGATGTTATTTCTGCTATAATTTGTAATGAATTGCGTATCATGGATAAAAGTCATCCACTGAAAGTATCTCCATTCTGATCAACCTTCAGTTTTAATATACAATTTGCGCAATGTAATAGTCAGATTAAAAATGAATGTAATCCTAAATTTTAAAATGTGCTATTCCAGATCGAATATGGTTCGCAAATACAAAAGGAAATCAAGCGGAGGATCTTTGGCATCTGAAATCAAAAAAAAAGGTCTTGCAGATTTTAAAAAAGGGCGTAGAGCCTGAAAAGCAACCTAGGCCATTACGAAGAAAACGGGAAAAACAGCAGATCCGAGTAGAGTAGCCCCTGTGCAATTGACTGCTTCTAACCCTATGCGAAATCGAAATCAAAACAAAGTATAGCATTAGTTATAAAAAATAGACAACAAAAAAATTCTCAAAAAGCAGATATCACAAAACTTATTTGAAGAGTACAAAACCCTTCTTCGACTGGGAATCTGTCCATATTGAGGTCTGCTTGGCAAGTAGTGGCGATCGGAAACCAGTTTCTCCCTTGGTTCTGCTTCAGCGGTACAAGCTTCAGAATAGTGTGTGTTGTGAATTTCAATCTTAGAGATAGTTTACCCATGCGCCGTGATAAGAACTAAGGCAAAACTGGTTTCTTCACACTACTTTAGGCGATGACTAACCATCTTCGCCAAGCAGACAAGATGCAGACTGATTCCCAGTCGATGAAGAGGTTCTGTCATTTAAATGATGTTACTGTCTGATTCTTTTTGTCACTATTTTACGTAAAATAATTTGAAGCAACTGCTTGTGTAAAAAAAAGGCATTTATTATTTTATACATAATATATTTGCGTAGTATTGATAGATCATTTTAGTTTGCAATTAGGTAAAGTGTAGGTGCTACAACAATTTAAAAGAAAAATTCGAATTTTTTTTTTATTCGAAGATTTTTACATTTTTTCGAAGAAGAAAAAAAGAATTTTTATTTATGAAACAGAAAACGGTAATCTGAACAATGTTGTACTTCAAAAACTCTTCGGGAATTTCCTTACTGTTACAAATAATTATTATTACATTGAATTAATCAGGATAATTAAGGATCTTCCAAAACGTCACCTATCCTTAAATAGGTATCGGCCAGGTGAAATGACAGTAAGTCTTGCATGTTCATTCCTCTTTTAGTCATGCAGTGATGCAAAACCTCGGATAGCTCGACTTTCAGATTCCTTACAAGTTTGTGCATTGCAAAATGCAAATTCTGGATTTATATTGTAGTCAAGCCGCAGGGCGACATAT
This sequence comes from Oedothorax gibbosus, assembly GCA_019343175.1. Classification (NCBI taxonomy): domain Eukaryota; kingdom Metazoa; phylum Arthropoda; class Arachnida; order Araneae; family Linyphiidae; genus Oedothorax; species Oedothorax gibbosus. The sequence continues at coordinate 56,847 of JAFNEN010001028.1, read as the reverse complement.
TCTTCGAGAATTGTACCTTTTGAGAAACATTTATAAAACTTTCAGGGTTTGTACACAAGAGCATGACGATCATTTTTTGATATGGACGTCGGCTGGGTTCCGACCCGTTTGGCCGACATATTGAAAAATGGCGGAAAATCTATTTTTGATCATAACTTGTGAACCGCTTGTCCAAATATAATGAAATTTGGTTTAAAATGATCGCAAATATTTTTTAAATCTTTTTTGTAAATTGTTTTAGGGGGTTTTATCCAGCCGTTAATCCAATACGTGGCTTTGTTTCAGAAAATCATGCAATATAACGCACGTTTACGTATTTCTCTAGACACACATAAATTTTCGCTTATAACATGTAATTACAAAGTTGTAGGCCGTTTCATTGTGAAAAGAACATTTTTTGTTTGTTGCAATTCAGAACAGTAGTTCTTGAGATACAAAATATTTAATATGACTACGTGCGTCCTTGGGGCTGGTGGAACCGTTTCGGTTTCTATCCGCTGTGTGTTTATGGCGCTGGCGTCGCTTGGTTATGGTTGTGTCATCTACTGCATCCTCTATTTTAAACATGGTCTTGTGGATATGCTGTTTTTAACGTAGGTAAACGCATCGAAATAATTTTATAAAGGATGTCTATCTTTACTAATTTATAATATATTACAGGAAAAGTTGAAAATAAAGATTTGGGGTAAGTTAAATAACAATGCATGATATCATAAATTCATACTACTTAAGAAAGTATTAATTTTTGCGTACTTTTGTTTTGTATTACCACCAAAGTCCATGTTTCTTTATGTTCAAGTATTAGCTCCTTTTTGTGTATTTATTTTTGATATTTTATAAGTGTTATAGGAAAATACTTAAACTACAATTAATAATTTTAAGATTTAAATTCAAAATCTTAAGAAATATTTATTTAGTTTCCCTTTTTTATTTAAATACAGTTTTTTTAAGCTAAAGCCAATTTTTGCTTGAAAATTGGGGACTTTTACGACCGGTAACAACTAAGCTGTGTTCAATTATTGCAATTTTTTGAAATTTTTTATGAATTTAAGTTTCGTTTTTAAAAAAATACCATTTTGTTTAAAGTTTACCGCCAGTACCGGTGTCTTAGATGCTAATACAATGCTAAGTAAAGAGCCACTGGACTTTGCTTTGTGGTGCACTGCCATGACTGCGAAATACCTGCAATTTAAGTACTGGGCAACGACTATGACACTAGAACTCACCATATTGCTATTTGTGCAATCTTTAAGAGAGTCCAACTACACTTTGTATGTTTAAGCGCTGACGGAGATTGTACCATGTTTTTTTTTGCGTTCGACCACACACATTATGCCCGCTGGATTTTCATCAGCTTAGAAGATTTGGCAGAATTGCCTTCAAGATGTCCTGAAATTGCAAAACAATTCGTATCTGGGAATTTCACCGTCAAGCGGACAACACGTGCATTCTCCGCCATAGCTATAGATAGACCAAGCTCATGAATAAAACAACAAGATTTTTAAGGAAGGTGGTAACGCTGTTAGCATATTAACAGAACTCTAAGAAATTAATACGGTGGATGGTGGCTAGTCCTGAAACTGCTCGTGTGATTCAGGAACTTCAATCTGTTCTTCCTAGTTCTTCCACTGAAAACTTACGACATCACGAGCAAACATTCAGTATTCAACAGTCCTTCCTGAAAGATGCCAAGTCATTTGTGGCTGCCATTGAAAAAAAAGGCAAAGGAATTCATTTGAAGAAAGAAGTGCAGATTTACTAGTCTTGCATAGCAGAGACATAGTTACTTCTTCTGAGGCTCTGAATACCGTGGAGAATGTTCTACAGATTGAAAAAACACAGTTTGATGATTTTGTGACAGAGCGTCTAATAAAGAATTCTAAGAGTATTCATGATGTTATTTCGCGCAATAACTTGGCATTGCTAAACTCCAGAACTCGGACTCTTGATAAACAAAAACAACATTTAGCCATGGTAACTGTAATAGCGATTTGTTTTCAAGGCTTTTTATTTCCTGTTAAGCGGTGGAAATTTGGAAGATTTTTTCCAACACGGAAATTTACCATATCCTCCCTCTCTCTCAACACAAGGTAACCTATACCTGGGAACCACACAAATCTGACCTAAAGGACTGTCTCCAGGAAATCGCTGCAGCTCAACGAGAAGCGCCAGCAGTTGATGCAATAATCTTTGACGGTCCAGTCATTGTTCAACTGTTAAGTCCAGGCGCTGCAAAAACATTTGGAGAGTGTACACAAAAAGTGTTTCTTCCATACATCACTTCACAGCTTCAACGTGCGAGCCGTATTGATGTGGTGTGGGATACATACCTGGATGACGGCTTCAAAGAACAAACCCGGCTAGGCAGAGGCCTTGGTATTCGCCACAGAGTTGTAGCTGATATAACGATACCTACAGATTGGAAGTCATTTCTTCGAAATAATGAAAACAATATTGTGCTGTTTCATTTTCTAACTCAAGCTGCAGCTAACTTGAATGTCCATAGTAGAAATGAGTTAATATAATTACTAACGGTGAATCAGTTGTCTGTTCTTCTGCTCGTGAATCGACTTTTCTATCTCCTTGCACACATGAAGAAGCTGATACCAGAACGATGCTTCATGTTTGTGATGCTTTAAACACTGGAGAACGAAAAATACTGATCAGAACGGTAGATACAGACCTGGTGGTGCTATCAATCTGGTTGGTTCAAGTAAAAGGCATAGAAGAATTGTGGGTAGCCTTGGGAAAAGGAAATGATTTCCGATACATACCAGCCCATACAATAAGTGCTACTCTTGGCCCTGAGAAATCACATGCTCTGCTAGGATTCCACGCATTCACAGGCTGTGATACGACTTCGGCGTTTGTCGGGCGAGGAAAGAAGACTGCCTGGAACGTGTGGAATAGTTACCCCGATGTAACACCTGCATTCATCACATTATCTACATCAGATCCAAACGAACATATGACAGAAGATACCTCAGATCTGATTCAGAGATACACGGTATATTGATGTATGACAAAACTAGCAAGTGTATACCTCTGTAGATGTAGCGCGCAGGAAACTTTTTGCCAACAAAGGCAGGACTATGGAATCCATTCCTCCAACATTAGATTCTCTTCAATTGCATGTGAAGCGGGCAGCTCGCCAGGCAAAAGTATAGAGCGAGTGCACCAATCCTCGGCCAGCATTGCAATGTGGTTGGACTAGAAATGAGGGAAAGCTTCAACCACTGTGGATAACTCTACCTGAAGTTTCAAAGAAATGTCAAGAGCAACTTGTTAAATGTGGCTGCACAAAAACTTGCAAACGACGCTATGTAAATCGCGGCATACTCAACTACTAAGGCCGAAGAAGCTTTCCCAAACAAGCTCGGGGACGGAAATTTTGACGTCATAGTTCCGAGTGACGTTGTTCCAAAGATGAAGACAACCTGTCTCGAAACCTGTTCGGAACAACTCGTTCACGGCTGACCACAATTTTAGGGATCAGAATGCGTCCGAACTGGTTTCTCGATCTTCGGCACTGGGAACAGTTACGTCAAAATTTCCACCTACGCTCATGTTTGGGAGAGTTCTCTGGCCTTGTTATTGAAGTTGGCCGTGTGTAAATGCAAACGCCTAGGACTAAAATGCACCGAACTCTGCTCCTGTCACTGCAATAACTAAAATTCCATATTAAGAAACTAAGAATTTTTGTTAAACAATTAACGATGATTTGTAAGAAAATTTTGCCACGCAAAACTGATAATTCTGTTACATTTATTTGAATAAACAAAATATAAGACAAATGAAGGACATATTCCTGAACAAGTTATGTGTAAGATAAATTAAGTTACACTAAAACTAAACTTAAAAAATTTCAGCTAACGTTTTTATTCGGAAATATAGTGTTAATGGTACAGACAAAAAGTCGTCTTCCATGGGTTAGTCAGCTTACGCTTGTCCTTGTTGGCAGTGTGTTTTTACAGCATCGACGTATTTTGCAATCATATGACGCGACACTTATCGATTAGTCGTCGTATTACATATCGCACACCTAGATCTAAAGGGAGCTAACTCAAAAATGTTAATTTTTGAGTTATGCACACCATCAAATTTCTTATTTCAATACCTACCGACTAATAAAAATATTTTAAAATAATCTTCACTATTCAACGCTAGATTGCGACAGATGCCCCTTTTGTTGAACTAGCAGGCCTCACTCCCTCTCCACCGAAACAGGACGTCTCTAGTTGGAATCAGTATTACAAGCGGAGCGCACGTGGCCGTCGTAAACAAACTGGAGCTATTTTAAATTGTACCCGTGTTGTCAAAATTTGAAACAGTATTATTTTGAGTTCTCGCCATTTTGATGGTTAGCGCTGAGTAAATTAATACAACATTCTGAGTTGAACCAGTATTACTGGCAGGGTGAGTAAATTTTTTTATTTTTATTTAGAATTGTTACCGTATTGTTGAAACATTTTTGAATTTGTAGTTGAGTCTGTTTAGTTGAGTGATTTTTGAAACTCTTATATTTCTTTAATTGGCTATTGGCGATTGGAGTCTTTTCATCTGAATATAATTTTATTTTCATCCTAGCAATTACATAGTTTGTTCCCTTTTTACTGATCAATTTTTGAGTTAGATCTCTTTAGATGGGCTCCACCTAGTCTAATTTTACAACATCGCTAATGAGATCGAAAACGTTATATTGATGGCTTTTCAAATCTATTTGACGCACAGGATCCTACAATTTAGTAAAATACACATTTTCTATTTCAGGCAAACACTGAAACGTGGACGGTTTTAATAAATATGGAATTAGAAAGGAATAAAGGCAATATCACTCCTATTATATTTACTCAACATGCAACTCTAGAAGATGACTTGAAGATGTCATCAAGTAGTGATGAAGTCTCATCTACGGAAACTCATGCCGCTTTATCCATGGTTGATAACTCGAGCACGTTTAAACAACAAAAGACTGGTGCACCAAACTATTCTATTTCACCAATCCGAAGCGGTGAAAGTGATATTGACGACTCCGATGAGGATCCTAATTTCCGATTGGTTCACATAAGTAAGACCCCATCCAAGGTCGTACCTCCTATTGCATCGTTGGCTTCGTCAAGCACTAGCAGTAGCAGCTCGAGTTCATCGAAATCTAATAGTTCGTCGGACACCGAAGATGATAGTGAGCAAGACCCTCAAAATGCTACGGTTGCTGGAAATAATTCCCAAAAGAAGAGTAGAAAGAGAATACGTAAACCAGCGAAGTAGAAATCGAAAGTCGCAAAAGTGCTAAGAAATTCTGGCAAAGCCTACCAGTCTTTGTCGAAATCTAAGAAACAAGTGCCACGGAGAAAAGTTGGACCGCCCAGTGGAGAAAAATGTCGGCTAAAATGCAAAGATAAGATCGATGAAATGTCCAGCTCTTTGATGCATTTTGGAGACTCGGCAATCTTGAAAGACAGAGCGAATTTGAAGAACGACACTCGCAACAAATAAAGCCTAATATCGATACTCAAGCACACAAGATTTTAGAGCGCTTAACACCGCCTTTTATTTTGAGGTTAATGGATCCAAAATTAGAGTATGCAAGCCATTTTTCAAATCCACTCTTGACTTTAGCTATAAAGCGATAAAAAACAGCACTTTCCAAGAAAACGGAATCATGAGTTATTGAAGCCGATTTAAGAGGATTTTGATGTGCATTTAAAATTGTTTTTCATAGAACGTAAGGTTCCTATATTTTTTATGTTGTGTTAAAATCTATAAGAAACTTTTATTTCTTAGTATTACTTTTATAATTAAATGGGACATAAGAGACTGTCATTAGTTAATTTTTATATTATTATTAATAAAAAATATTGATTGATTTCAGTACTTCTAGTGTTTTCTTGCTAGTTTATCTTCCAATATGTTCCTACTGCTGGTCCACAGACCACTCTATGAATTGCACTAATTATAAATAATACAAAATGCTATTACATTTTAAATTTATGTTGCCTCTTCAAAAGAGAGCCAACTAAAAACTTAATTCACCAACAAGGGCTCAACTAAAAATAATAAAACAAATATACATACATTGTTAAGCAATAGGGAAATAACTACAAAAATCTAATTTTCAGCCTCAAAACGTGATGAAAACACAAGATTCCTACAATGTCTTTCTTCTAGTTGCATATTATAAGCATAAATTTATAAAGAAAACTCCTGCAGTGCACAGGGACACAGTATCAGTTTTTCACCTTTTCTGAAAAAAGTGCTTTTTTGAGTTAATACCTGTTTAGATCTAGGTGTGCGATATAGCGTATCTAAAGAAGCACTACTCCGAATTGCATCAAACAAAAACTGTTTTTTTAACAATAAAAATACCTATAACTTTGTAAATACATGTTATTAGCGAAGTTTTATGTGTGTCCAGGTAAATAAGTATAAAAACGCGTTAAATATTACATGATTTTCTGAAATAAAGCCACGTAAAGGATTAACGGCTGGATAAAACCCTCTACAATATATTACATAAAAGATTTAGAAAACATTTGCGATCATTTTAAACCCAAACTTCATTATATTTGGACAAGCGGTTCAGGAGTTATTATCAAAAATAGATTTTCCGCCATTTTTCAAGATGGCGGCCAAACGGGTCGGAACCCAGCCGACGTCCATATCAAAAAATTATCGTCTTGTTCTAGTGTACAAACCCTGAAAGTTTCATAAATGTTTCTCAAAACGCACAATTTGTCACACTTGCTGCTGGACTATTGGGCTTACTATGATAAGAACTGATTTGAAGTTTCTGTTTGCTAAAATATTAAATTAAACTAATAAATTAGTGGTAGTAAGTATACCCAAAATTTGCAAATGATTTTACATTCATCAGGCCGAGATAAGGTCTACTTCTCTTGAATATGCAGTAGGTTGTGTCATTTTTTCCCCACTGAGCAAAGAATAAAACATACTGTTTGCATTTGGAGCAAACGAATTGAAATAATTTGTACTTTTGGGTCAGACATATTTGGGAGACAACGACTAGCTCTCGTGAATGTACATTAGGCTGTGTCAAAAAAAATATTTTCCTGAATAAAAGCAACAAGACTCAAATCTAAATTTTGAAAAGTTCTTAAATTATAATTTGGATAAATCATACGTAATCCATAGATAACTGTTGTGAGTTGACTGTCCTTTGAAATTCTTTACTCTTTCTCTCAACAATAATTTAAAAAAAAAAATTTATTAAGATTTTTTTTATTAAGACTTACATTCTGTTCGAATGAGTAAGCATGCAAGTAGAGCAAAGCGATTTTTCTGCAGTTATTGCTCATGTTTAGCTCATTTTTTCAAGGAACACTCGAGAGTAGAAGTCATCTGCCGAAAGTGGCTTTGTTCCGCTGGCATCCATTAATAAGTTGTAGAAAAATACGATGGAAAAATTATTACATTTTTAAGTTAAGGTGTTCGAATTTGTATTACTTCAACTGAAACATTTTCATGACAAGAAAAATTGCTAGAAAATTGTATCCTCTACATCTAATACTAAACACGAACCCAAAAATTCAATTCTACCTTCAACTGGTTTTTATCGTAATAAACACAATACACATGTTATATTGTAAACAGTATATAGCCTTATATTAGTATTACGTTATAATCATCGGTCAAATAACAAAATCACATATGCAGAAAGTCTTGGGATTGGCAATTGTTGAAAAAGTGGGGTCAACAGTATCCAGTTTTCCATCTCTGTATTTTCGCACATTCCTGGTTTTGTCATTTGAAAGGCGAATTATCGTATCGTGTATCGTACTTCAACATCAGTTTTGACCCGTGAGCTTCCAAACTTCCATCGTAGGTAATCCCAGTGGGGACGGAGGGGCTCTTAGTCTCGATGTGCAGTTTCTGCTGCTGCTGAATGAGCATGTAGATGCTGTCATGAAAGTATTGTGTAAAACGGGGATGAAAACACTTCAATAATAGCCAGAGGCTGGAGTCATAAGACATATAAAACAAATCTACTGTGGATGGGTAAACGATATTAACTTGCCTAATGACTTAGACCACTTAATAGCTTTAACCTATAAGAAAGTATACTAAATGACTGATTATTTCAAGGCAAATTCATTGTTGGTTCAATTCATTGTTGTGGGTTTACTGCAGTTTACCAGCCCACGCCAGAAATATTCACAATAGTCTCCATATTGTTTTACGACTTGAGCTACACAACTATGCGGGTATTAAAGAGAATGTTCAAGCTCTTCAAAAATATTGATACCGGCGCAGGTGAGTTGCGTCAGTCTTTTACTTTTATAGAAAAAGACGTAGTTCTTAATGAGTTGCTGTTTTTGATACTGTTTAAGGCAACTTTTTCTATAAAACTCATAATATTTAGTCTCATAACCATCTATGCGGCTCTCGCTACCAATTTTGACGATGAGATTACAAGGAATCTGAGCTCTCTGTGGATGTTAAAGTATTTAGAAATTTGATTTTGCCGAGAGAACCCAAGCCATAGGGGTTTTTGATGAAGCACCAAATTCTTATTCCAGTTAATAAATTAATATTGTTTTATTAAATTTTCCCTCTACCTTTTTAATTATAAAGGTTTCGGGATAATCACATTTTTTTTTTTAATTCTGTAGTATTTTTTAAAAGAAATTTCTGCTGAGTAAAACTTATATTCGGTACAAACTCTATGATTACTGACGTTTGAAGTTTTAATATGAAATTAATATAAAACATTTAACGTTATGTTATTTTAAATTAAAATAATTCTAAAGAGGAGATCGGAGATCAAAATAACAATACGAAGTACCGACGCGAAGCGTCCTTAGTTGTCCATCTAAGATACCCCGAAATGGGAAAGCGTTTATGGTTTCTAAAAGTAAACCAAAGATCTAGGCATAAAATAAGTGTGGAAAACCAGCAGGAGAGACCCTAGGGCAAAGCGATAGGCTTGTCTAAGATAAAACAACGATGAAGATGAAAGTTAAAAGAGTGGTAAGAAGAAAAATGAACAGATATCGCCAAGGACTGGACAAAATAATGCTAGTCAAAGTGCAACTTGTCATTTTAAATTATCAATAGTTAAGGGAAAACAACTGTCAAAACGGTTTTACAAGGAAGGGTACTGATAATGTAAAATACATTTATGTATATTAAACCTAAATGCTGGTAATGATAATCTAATATTTAAGTTAGTTTATATTAAAATTATCTTAAAGTGAGAGAGATAGAGAGATGTTCAAACATCCATACATAAAAAAAAAATTAAGTTTTCAATTATAGAAACTAAATGTTGTAAGGTAATAGTATTAATACATGGTTATATAGTAAAAAAAATCCAATCTTTGTAGATCACCTTCAGTGACACCACATCCTAAAACAGGAACAGTTAGTCGGTTGGGCTAAGGCGTTATGCCACGGATGATACCTTCACAGGTTCCTTCCTCAACCTCAATCAGCTCTTTTAAAAGCGTTTCTGTAGAAAAACACACACATTTAGTTAAAAACTTTACAATATTTTTCTGATACACCATCGTACTAATCAATTGAAGAGCTTAGTGGAAAAACGTGCTAAGTGAATGTATTTTTCTTTATAAATGAAAATTTTTCCCGCCACAAGTTTCCCCTTTTTCATAAATTTAAAGTCAAGTGTATTTTTCACCGTTTGCAAGTACCGTTTTTAACAGATTTAAGTGCAAATGAAAAACTTTAAAGTTCATTTTTCTTGTTTTCACCTTTTGTCACTTAGCACGCTCTTCAGCTCAGCTCTTTAATTATCTAATAGAATGCGATTTATGTATCTCTTATTTGGAAAGCCGAATGATAAAATTAAAAACTACCCTACATACTTAAAAACCCGTTAAATGCCGTGGATAAAGGGTGGCGATAATGGGTATAAATGACCAAAATGGGGTTGATAGAAAATGGAATTAGCTAGGTTTAGAAATGTTAACTCAAATTTGCCACGACTTTGACTTTCTTTTATCTTTTTTTTTCAATAAACGGGACTGGCATGGCGGTTCAAGTCGGATTTGCTAAGTTACAATATGCCCCAAAACTGAGAGACATTTTTTGTGGCACTATCTAGTAGGCTCTTGCTTCCTGTTTTGAGGTTCAGGTTAAAATAAATTTGGGCTCTCTGTGAATGTTACAGTGAGCCAAGATTTTATTTTGCCGAGACAACCTAAGCCAGGTGGTACTGAAGCTAACTTTTACACGCCACCTAGTTATGATTGCTGAAAACTTGCTTGAAATTTACTATTTAAATAAACAGAAACTAAAAAAAATATTGTTACACGTTGTATTGTTACACAAAAATATTGTTTAATACGTTTTGTCAACTGCCTAGACGCTATTCTAGATCAAGTGTGTGTAACACCTGCGTCTCGTCAAAAAAGCCTACCTGAAATCCTAAATTTAAATTTCTCAATATTACTCTTAAGAATCTTTTACTCTCCTTTCATAGTTGATAGACGTAAGTACACAGAATCGTGAAAATTTTCTACTATTGCGAAGTTCATTAATAAATGACAATAACGTGGTGAACATAAAGTTAATTGTCATTTTGTTTAATTGTACCAGTTTTTACATTTTGAAAATGTAAATACTAGAATTTTTAGAAGAAAACAGTGTCATCTTACATGTAACATATCTTAAATTTTAAACTTAAATCCTAAAAAAGAAATAAGTGGGAGAATTTAATACACAATTTGGAATTACTTTTCTCCTAAGTGTGACTAATAACGTTACCTGATCAAATTTGTTTCAGTAAATAACTTTATGACTATGAAATGTTCTTTAATTTTTTATTGTATCATATTTTATTTTCGTTGTTTTTATTTGAAAAACTATAAAAAGTAATTGGTAAAATAATTTTGAACAGTATTTATTATTTATCCCTAGATAGTTAAATAACATTCTAAAGTGAACTGTGCAAAATGCAGTACGTCGGTTCATCAAATAAAAGGATAACAACTATTCTTTGTGAATGCACATTCGATTGAAACAAAAAAGGGAAAATTAATCTATCATGAAGACCCAAAACCAACTAATAAAATACTCTTATTTTAAAAACTGTTTTAAATTGATCAGGGGGACGGAAATCATTGTTTTTGGCTTGTGTAATAAGTATATTAAATTGAGAGCAAGTAATTGAAATAAGCTCTATCTGTTTATAATATTAGATTAAAAAATCATTAAATGTCTTAAATAACAAATAAGTATAATCAGTCTCTAAAAATGGCAATCAACGTTACCAATTTACATGCATCTGTAGTCGATCTTAGTGAGCGACTAGAACCTTTCTGGGAAGACGGAGATAACATTTGCAATGATGCGCATACCACAAATTGAACGAATATACTAAAAAAAAAACGTTAAGGGTAGTCGGATGAGTGTTTGGGATAAAAATGTCGATTTTCTGTTTTTCTTTTATTTTAAATCTACATATCTATATCTCGAATTTAAGACCAAGATTATCGATTTCTATTTAGTGATTTTCTTTTTATAAGCATTTTTCAAAAACTCTGTATATCAGTTCTTATCTATACCTTAATTTTCTTTTGAGTTTCCTGAAATATAAGGTTTTTCAACAATTAGGAATATTTTTCTCAGGAACTATAAAATATATCAACATGTTTCGTCTTAATATTTCTTCCCCATTAATACCTCTTTGATTTAAACTGGTTAATCATAAATATCTCTTCTAAAAAAGGTATTTTTAATACATATTTTAAAAAAATCACTGAAATAGTATTTTTTTGTACTGTGAAATATCCTCAGTTTAAACTGAGGAATCATAAATATCTCTGCTAAAAAATTATATTACATTATATCGGAATTTTTTTGTTCTTTTCAATACATATTTTTAAAAAATCACTAATATTATTTTTTTTCATTCTGTGAAATATCCTCAGTTTCAATCAAAGGTATGTATCTAAGGAACAAACTATACAAAAAATCATAATGATATCCCATATAGTTCCCGAGAAAAATGTTCCTAAAGTTAGTAAAATTAACGTGGGCGAGATAGAAACCTTCCCCCCCCCCCCCCCTTTAAATTACATGCATGAGTACAGTCAAACTCGTTTGTAACCAGCACGAAGTGAACGAAACATTTCCTTGTTAAATCCAAAAGCTCGTAAATAAACGATTCTCTAAAAAAAAGGTAAAGAAATAGATGTACCTAACAAAAATGTTTATAGTACATTTTATTTTAATCATCCTATTTCGTTTTTCAGCAATTCCTTTAAAACCAAAAAGTTCAAAGAGGCAGCTACAGCATGTAATTTTTTCGAAAACCTTATTTTAAAGTCCAATAAGTACTAGAAACTTGTGTAAAAACTGTAAAGTCCTTGGGGGAATATAAAAATATAAGGGGAAACAACGGTAATTTGTTTTGCTTTTTAAAAATAACAAAAACATACTTTGGTCAGCAACGATTAAACTTCCTACTTCTACAAACTAAAGTGTTCGAAGGTAGGTTTTAAACATTTTGCGATATTTGTAAAGCACCTTCATCATGTAACCCAAAATTTTCAATAAATTATTTTTTTTAATGTAAATATCCTAGTATGAGTGACCAAGTTCGAACAGACGTCGTTACACAAATCGAAAAAAAAATTAAGATCCAACAGATAGGACCGATATTAGAAGGGCAGTACTTTCGAACAGACATTGTCAGCATGTCCATGCCTATTTTTTTTTTTCAAATCAGATTAAAAAAAGAAAAGTAGGCCAAAAATAAGACAGACTTCGATCTTTACTTTTATTTTGCATATGAATTTTTTTATCAATCCAATGACTACCAGAATTCTTTAAGGAAAGAAAATTACATGGAATATATTTTTTTGATGCAAGTAATATCTTAGAAACACACCAAACAAATACTGTAATTCAACAAATACTATATAACTGTTTATAGACGGTTTAATGTCACAAACTTTCGCAGGTGGCGCTGTTACTCGGAAGTCTGTCCAATCTACCTAGAAATATTCGGGTTCACGGGTTTGTTGATGTTTTAAACAGCGCTATCGCTTTGCGGTGTGTTCGAGAATGTATAAAAACGAATAAACTATACAATATATTCTGGGAAATAAATATACTGTGCAATACAATATATCCAGCAATTATTGTGTTGTACCAACCAATGTGCAACATTTTTGGCAATGTTTTTTTTAACGAACGTGGAAGCATTGAATCGGATGCCTAGATTAAAATTCTTTATGCAGCTTCCGAGTTCGTAATATTCAACACTTGATTTTAATGATCTAAGCTGTTGTTGACTATTTTAAACATTGATTAGCATCCAATAGAATTTTAAACAGAAATTCAACCGACTTTACCATCAAATTAAAAATAATAAGAATCGTAATTACGATCAATAATTTTAATTAATAAGAAGACTTTAGAGTTATGAATTAAAATACTACAAATTTTTGCCAAAAGAGCACAATTCTTCAAATTATTTAAACTATGTAAGAGTCTAACGGGCTATATAATCTTACAATTGATTAAAATGACAATCCATAAATTGAATATCATTCATAAATTGTCTTATCATGTTTGTATTATTTTTTAGACACACGTTATCGACGTGCACTATATATTAATAAATAAATATACATACACACGTTATCGACGTGCACTATATATTAGTAAATAAATATACATATATAGTAATAAATTGTCAAAAACTTGTATTATTAGCATTTATTTAGTTTTGATAATAAACAAAAAATAACAATCTCATTATGGCAGAGATTATCATAAAAACAGTCTTCTATCTAAATAATAAAACACAATCTGCATTGGGAGTAATTACTTTTATATTTGGGGAAGAACTAAATTGTTTTTTTAATCGCACAAACGTTAAGTTAGGTCATGTAAATAATTTGTTTCTAAATATAAAAGCAAACAGATTAAAAATAAAAATGATTTTCTCAAATTGTAAACTTTTTGAGTCAAATAACATATTATAAAAATACAATTGATTCCAATTATGTTTGGGGGAGGAATTGAATTTTTCAACATCGCGCTACGGCATGAGGAGAAAATCAACATTGAAGCTAGCGACGAAAACGAGCTTCCGGTGTCTCAACCGGAAGTTAACTTGGTAGTTTTTGGGGGTAACCAATCAGAGGAAGGTAGGGTTTGTTTGCAAACTTTAAACCCTCTATAGCTATTGTATATATATCTACTAATTCAGCTGCAGCAGAAGCTGCACTTTGAGACTAAGAGTCCCTCCGTCCCCAATGGGGTTACCTGCGATGGAAGTTTGGAATCCCTTGGGTCAAAACTGATGTTTAAGTACGATACAAGATACAGAACAGATACAAATTAATTACATTATTTAAAAATGTGAATAATGGTAGTTAAAATAGGAATTTATATACTATTTGACTGTGATAAAATGTGCAAGCAGGGTTACAAAGTTTTTTACGAAAACTTTGCTTTGGATGCTCCTCTTTTGTTTGTCTGTCTGGGCGGCAATCCCTTTTCCACTTACTCGCTGGAATTTCTCTTTCTATTAAAGCGTATTTATAAGCACATAAAGTAGGCCGCATCCTCAAGCGGCTATTGAGCAGTTCATTTAAAAGTATTTTTAGCAAAAAGAAATGTATTTTTAAAATATTGAAATTGTAGTTAAGGTGAACTACAAATTTAAAAAAAATCCTCGCCACTTCCGAATATTGAAATAAATTCAAGTCCCGAAACTATTCTCCAGTTCTTAATACTTTTAGTGATACACTTTAAGTATACATAGAAATATACTAGTTTATTTAGAAATACACTTTTTAAGTCAAAATCGCTTTAGGTACTTTAATGGAGCGATCAATGGCATCATTTGGCAACCCGAAATTTGACCTTGTTTTTGACAGCATATATTTTCCTAGCCTCCTTAATGGAAACAGGTAAGCTTTAGTTCTCACACATTTCTTAAGAATTTTCTTAAAAACAGAGTGGAATATCTTCAAATCTTTTTAGGGCTCTTTGTGGAAGGGTGTCTTTTTAGTGCCCTACCTCGTAAATTGACCGTCGATGCCCTTTAGCGGGTATGTATACACTTAAAGTACATGAAAGCCAAACCTTATTTGATACATTTCATTCGTCAGAAAATAACTTAGGTCTGGGGTCATTGGGCTCTTGCTCTATTAGGTCTTATTAGACGTGAAAAGATTTGTCAATAAATTTTTCACTATAAGTATCTATGGTAAATGATTGTAAGACTTGGTGAGCATAACTTTTGTAGGCACGCACACACGTAATAGTATATATACTATGGAGGATACCCGCTAAGTTTTTTTTTTTTTTTTTTTAAAGATATTTGGCATCTGATAAAGTATGTGTAAGGTTATAAAAGAACAAATGAAAAAGGTCGATCACGGGTGTTTGTACTGAAGCTTGTAATAACTGAACAAAGCAACACTGCAAAATGTCGATATTTGCGATGGCTTCTAGCTATTCCATTTTCCTTAAGTTTAGAGATTAAATATCTTTTAATTCAATAACTACCACTATTTTGAGATAATTTACTTTTATATAAAAAATAAATTAAATTAGTTACATTATTTCTTAGATGAAAATGAAAATTTAAAACTATATACATTTTTTAAATATAAATAGTGGTAATGTGAAATGAAGCCTTTTTTTTTTTTTTTTAAATATTCCTGTTGGGTGAAAGAATTCTGAGACATTTTTTAAGTAGCTATGCTTATAACTTACACAGATATTTCTCTGCTCAGATTTCACAGCCTTATATTTCTAAAATTACAATCCAATAGTCAGAAAACCAAGAATACATTTTAATGGCAATTGTGTAAAAATAGTGGAAGAAGTTAAAGACACTTTGCACAATTTTGTTATGATACTTAATGTTTTGCCCGATGGTTTTACAAATTATTAAGTATATAAGATATGATATATAGTTTGTTAATTGACTCAATATAATATAATTTCGAAGATAATTTTTTATCGGCCCTTTTACACAGTTCCACTGGCCTTGTTCGCGAGGACACAAAATTGTTTGTGATGACAATTAATTGTTGAGTTACTTTGCCAAACAATGAATCTGTCGTAGAAGGATGTACTTGGCCGCGCTGACACTAAGCGTTGAACAGAGCGGTAGTTTTGCAAGCACGAAATTGTTTTTGTTACATGATGGCAAAACCGAAGCCGTTGCTTTAAATTGAACCAAAACACTCTGAAATCACAGCCACACACACATTTTAATATTTGTAAATTTTCTTTGAATTTGTAAAAAAAATTGTGGGTGGGTTTTCCCCTGTGGTGATATTTCGTGATATTTGACTCCCCCCCCCCCCCCCCCTCTTAACCTCACGTGAGATTTTTCAAATTTCGTATTTTTTTTTATTTGACCTCTCTTTTAAGAAATTTTAATTAAATTTTCAAAAGCGCCAACAGTTTGAAATCTGTTTCACGATAAATACTATCATGTAAGATGTTACCAGATTTTGGCGGGAAACATAATTTACTTTAATTTAACTATATTTTCTCGCTAATTTTCGCTGATGTCTTTTTGCGGAAAATAAAATTACGTGTTATTTTACGGAACCCGCTCTCCCCTAAGTGTTATTTAGTGATATTTAGTATACGTGTTATTTAGTGATATTAGGCTACTCCCCCCCCCCCCCTCCCATAAATGTATCACGTAATTTATGGTCGAACCCATTGGATTTATACTTTTCATTTTCTAATTTGAAAGAAATTTCAGCTCGAGCGAAAATTAAGTATAAACACTAAAAAACACTCGAGTTTAATTTAAAGGATTTGAAAATCATTTTTTTTTCATTAATAGATTTAAACTTTTCATTTGAATTTTTATGCTGGATCAGATTTCTGCAACCTGATTCTAATTATATTTTTTATGTTCATTGCATACTTTACTTCAATCCTCTTTCAAAGAAAATTCGCCATGATAATAAACGGAAATATCAACATTCAATCACGTTGAACCGGCTTATAACGAGAAAATTAATCACTCTTAATGTAATATAATAAAAGAAAATGACATTTTGGAAAGTGTCATCAATTTTATTCTGATACAAAAAAAATAATATTTGCTATCTAATTCATTATTTATTTGCAATACTATAGTCTAGCTTCTTTAACCCGATTGTTAAAAAAATTGCCACACGAAAATTACAAATAATAACCATTGTACTGAACAATTAATGTGGGGCAATTAAAGTTATACGAACTTTTTTATATAGAGCTTGAAGTTAACGTTTTATTCGGAAGCTAAGGTGTTAATGCTATTCACAAAGTCGTTGCTAATGGATCGCATTTTTGAAAGCCCGGGTTGCGAAGTTGACATATTCTTGAAAGTCAACTCCGTGGATCAACAAACGTCCTGCCTCTTACAACTAAACTTTCCATATTCTATGTCAAGCATTACTAAGTTGATGACAAACGTTTGAAGTTAATAATAAACATATTTAAGTTTTTTTATTTTAGATTAAAATTATTACTTTATTATATTAAAGTGATAGATTTTCAAATAACTATACTTGAAATATATCATTGTTTTCAATTATAGAAATTAAATGCTGTAAGTAAATCGTATCAATAGATATCAAATGGAAAAAAATCAAATCTTCCCAGATCACCTTCATTGACGCCACATCCTAAAACAGGAACAGTCGGTTGGGCTGAGGCGTCATGCCACGAATGATACCTTTACAGGTTCCTTCCTCAATCAGCTCTTTTAAAAGAGATTCTGCAAAACAAAACAAAAATATTTACTTAATAACGATATCATATGGTACTGGTACACCATCGTACCAGTCAATTATGGAATAGAACGTTATTTATGTATCTGCTATTTATATATATTCTACTTAGAAAGCTGAATGATAAAATTATAAACTACCCTAAATTATTACGCGCATACTGCAAGTAATTTTTAAGCTCCACTAGGTGGCGTTGCACAGCCAATTCGTGCAAGGAGTATCATTAAAATGATCTCCAATTGCATTCAAGTGGGCTTTATGAGGGATCACCTCGTCAAATGCCGTCGATTAAGGGTCGAGAAACTGGGGCCGAAATTTAACTGAAACGCAACGCGAACGATTCGCCTGCGAATGGGTGGAGATTCGAAGATTTTGCTCGTTTCCTAATTGAACTGAAACAAATCCTTCGCGCGCGAAAGACGTCAAGCCACGATTGGTGACAGGCCATTCGAGTGATCGCGTGCGAACTGTTTGTTTACTGTTTTGGCACTCAATATCGGCGAAAAATGTCAAATACCATATTATTTTTACAAGAAAAAAAAAGAAACCCCGACCAGAAACATATTAAGCTGTGAGGGAAAACCCTAATAGATTTGCCTAATAAGAAGTTTATTACCATGTATCGTTTGGATAACGAATCGTTCCAACTCGCTTGGCCAAAAAAGAACGAATCAAAAGATTCGTTTTTTTTAACGATTCATTAAAAAAAAAAGTAAACGCTTTGGATGAATCATTAAAAGAACGGGATTGTCCCATCTCTATATTTCCAGTAATTTTTGAATTATTTCATTGGTCAACTTCCCGTAAAAAGAGGCAGGTGTAGTATTCTTGTTATTATTATATTCTATCAATTCTTGAAACTATATTAGCACGCCAGAGTAGGAGTCGAATTTAGAACACTTTATTTACAAACTAACCAGACGATATATACAAGTGTTGCCACATGGCATTGTGTAATGAATGACGATGACGTAATTACAATGATCAGTGAGTTAACACCTGAGCTGGTAATTTGGGCAACACATGATCTAGTAATTTCACTTACCTTAAACCTCCTGCATACTTGACATTGATTGATGACTGCTCGTATGGTGCGACAACCACCTAGTAACCAATAGTGCTCTCGTAGAACTGAACGCATCATCTGACTACCAGCATGAGAATAATTTTTGTGAATGTGCATAATCAGACGAAAAACCACCGGATGCTTGTGATTAGGAAGAACTGTTGGATGTCGAAAATCTCTGGAATCTTCTCTACACGAAATCTTTGTCTGTAGCCGAATAACACCATTTTCATCAGCATACGGGTACAGTTTTGATAGCTGCGGATCTTTTGATTATATTTTATTTGAATGATTCATCTTGTACCATTTTCAGCAGTCTCTGTTCAGCCTCGGCGTATTCATCACAAGACAATTCTCCTTTAGCCCGTTGGGTTTTTGGCAATGCGACATTTCCTCTAAACCGCAGAATCCAACCAAACATACGCACAATACTTGGGTAATGAGAAAAGTAATAGAATTCTGTCTTTTCTTGATTTTGAATCACAATTAGAGTTGATCTAACACATATCTTCCTCTCAAGTGAAATTTGTTGTTCATCTTCATCAGTACTAGTAGATGGCCAAGCTTCCATGGCTTCCTGCAGCCAGACTGGACCCTCCCACCATCGAGATTGTAGTAATCGCCTTCCATCACAACCTCGCGATGGTAGATCTGCCGGATTCTGAATCCCCGGGACGTGCCTCAAGAGAACGTGCTCACAAGACGTGCTCACAAGAAGTCAATCGTTTTATTTCCGTTACTCTATTGTTGACAAAAACTCCCATTCATCATCGCGACAAATCCAGGCTAAGACTGTCGTGGAATCAGTCCACAGGTAGGATTCCACATTGTCCATGTTCAGATTTTGGAGTACCGACGAATGCATTCTTGCTCCAATTGTAGCTGCGAGCAACTCCAGTCGGGGAATGCTTACTTTCTTAATTGGCGCAACTCTGCTTCGGGCTTGAACCAATTGAACTGTTACTCCAGCGACTGTTTCGCATCTGATAAATACTGCTGCAGCATAAGCTAACTTGCTAGCATCACAAAAGGTATGCAGACTAATTCTAACCCCCTCAGCACCTCCAAACCATCTGGGAATCTCTATTTGTCCTATATATTGAAGATCTTGAGTCCACTTTACAAAGTCCTCTTTCAGGTCAGCAGGTACCTCTGTATCCAAAGTCTCTTTGGTCTTCCAAGTTGACTGTAAAAGAAGCTTAGGACGCAATGTGAAAGGACAGGCTACACCAACCGGATCATAAACTCTATTGACAGCTGCCAACATTTTCCTTTTGGTCACTGTAGTAATGTCATCAACTTCCAAGCAATCTGAAGTGATTTTCAAAGTATCAGAATCTCTGTTCCATACTATACCTAGAATATTTGACTCGTAACTTCCTAGAATACACGTATTAAGGCAAGTGTGCTCCTACCCTCTCAAGTCAAATTGTCCTTTTGCCATAATCGCAGTTGCTTCTTCAATGAAATTGTACAGCTGGTCCTCCATATCGACACTAGTGACACAATTGTCAACGTAGAAGCTATCTTGAAGCTTTTCAATATTTGAAGGGTGCCAATTTCTCTCTCCACTTTCACACATTAAACGCTCTTGAGATAAATGATGCTTAATAACTGCCTCCAACAGAAATGGCGAACATGTGACACCAAAAACTACTATATTGTGAAGAAGAACAATAAGGTTACCTTCAACATCATGCCACAAAAAACGCAGATAATTCCTGTCACTCTTGAAGAGCCTAATCTGGAGAAACGCTTTCCTTATATCAGATATGACACCAATCTTCCTAGACCTAAACTTGGTCAGCACAGTAGGAATAGACTCTAAGGTAGGTTAATTCCAGTTTCTAGACAGTCATTCAAAGAAGGATGGCCAGGCGACTTTGCAGAGGCGTCAAAGACAGGACAAACTTTGGTTGTACTATGTTCCTTTAAAATTGGTCGATGAGGTAAATAATGTCCTGGTTCAGATATTTCAGTCTGTGGAACCCTTTCTATTATTCCATCTTGCAACCATTCATCAAAGACTTCCTGGTATCCGTTCATCAAACTATCTCTATTCAACTTTTGAGTAGTGGATTCCAGTCGCCTCCTAGCTAAATCAAAGTTGTCAGGCAGGGGCTGGTGACCAATCTTCCAGGGCATATGTGCTTCATATCTTCCATCTTCACCCTGGGAAACTGTTTCTTCGAAATGTTGCAAAATTGCTTGCTTCGTTTCTTCTGCGCTTCTCTGCTCCACAGGATCTCTAATACCTAACAATTCCAAATTCCATAGATTGGAGAGATTAACAAACATTGTTCCACAAACATTGTTGTCACTGTCGAGCTCATTCTTTCTTTCTGGGTTTTAGGGACCTTTCCTATTAATGTCCAACCTAGCTTGGTTTCCATAGCAACTAAACCGTTCTTTAATTCTTTTCTTTGACCAGTAAAAATTTTCCCTGCAACGTCAGCTCCAATGAGAACTTCAATAGGACCAGGTGACTTCTCTATGTCTGTCAAATTAATATTCCATGACTTTAGTTCTCGAATCCAAGACCCATTCTCAATGGTAGGTATTTCACCACAAATAACCTTTTGGTCTAATGCTTCCAAACTGCACTGGTAACTGTCGTCCAAACTTCCCAGATATATTTTATAGCTCTTGTGTTGACATGCTTCAGTGACTTCCCCACCGAATAACCTGTGGCTGAACAATTCTTCTTTAATAGGTTCATAACCCACCTTCACTGCAGTCGACTTTAAGACGTAGGATTTTTGTGCTCCTGTATCAACTATTGCACGAACTCTTCTGTTTGTATTCCCATTCTTCATATTTTCTAACAGCGTCTGCAGGAAAACCTCAGGACTTCCTGACGAACTGGAGTGCAATGATTCCACAGACTGATCCGAGACTTTATCTTTAGCACTCTCCCCTTCGTGTGTGATTTTTCGCTCATATTTTTCAGCAATACCTTCGGGTAAATCTGAGCACATGATTGTTGTATGTTTTCTTCGACATATCAAACACCTAACAAAAGCCTTACATACTCGGCCAGTGTGCCCAGGAACTAAACAATTGAAACAGCATCGCTTATCGGAAAGACACTTTCTTATTTTTGCTAATGACATGTCTCTGGCCTTAAAGCACTCACTGCTACTATGTTGACCATCACAAAAACAACAAACTCTATTTACCCTGACTTCCTTTCCGGCAAACAAATCAGTGGCAGTAGAAATTCTATCTTCATTCTTCGGGTAGAGCTTCTTTTCAATGGGTTTCCTGAACTTCTTGGCATCAAACCCCTCAGTAGCTGTACTGATCCTCTCTTCATTCGCTATCTCCTGTCTCACAAACAACATCAGGTTTTTGAGTCTGTCCCTGGGTGTCCCAGCAGTAGCTTGTCTCTGCCAAATTCTTAACAAATCCCCAGGAATACTTGACTCCACCATAGGGAAAAGCATGGCGTCATACATTTCAGTGACAACACCCAGACTGTCCAAAGCTCTCAGATGAGATTCAAGACGATCATACAATGAAGAAAGTGAAACTGCATTTCGAGAGTTTGTGTTTTGCATAACTAAAGTTAAAAGTTCTCTAATATATACTTCTACTAACCTATCTTTCTGACCAAAGCGTTCCTTCAAGCTTTCCACTGCTTTGGGATAATTCTTTTCAGTGGCCGGGTAACTTTCTACCAGTTCTTTGGCTCTAGTGTTCGGTTCCATACACTGTAACAAATATTGGAACTTGTCGGCTGGGTCAAGTGTATTGTCCTCATGGATTTTTTTAAACTGTGCCCAAAACGGTAACCATTCCTTAATGTTACCATTAAATTTCCTCAGTTGCAGCTGCGGAAGTTTATACTTTCTCTTCTTAGCTTCGCCTTCCGAACCACTTTCCGAGCCGTCGGTCCTCCCACTCTGTTCTTCAATCAGCATGCGTGCTTTCATGAAGTTTTTCAAATAAATTTCCCTGGAAGCCAATTCTTTTTCTAATTCTTCTTCAGATTTATTTTCTCACAGCATACCTTCAAAAATTGCAGAATCCAGCTTAAGTAATTCTTCATACTTGAGTTTCAAAGTTTCGAAACTTGCCACGGCGTCAATTCGTTCTTCTGCAGTTTCGCACTCCTTTCCCGCTATTACTTCGTTAAAATTCCGGGTAAAAGCGCGTCTTAACACAGTTCTAGATTGAACAATCTTATTCATCTTATTTGTGGGAAGCCCCACGTTGGGCGCCAAATATTATTATATTCTATCAATTCTTGAAACTATATTAGCACGCCAGAGTAGGAGTCGAATTTAGAACACTTTATTTACAAACTAACCAGACGATATATACAAGTGTTGCCACATGGCATTGTGATCAGTGAGTTAACACCTGATCTAGTAATTTGGGCAACACATGAGCTAGTAATTTCACTTACAATAACAACACTCGTCGAATGCTCGAATGACACGCCCTTGAGCACGAATTCGATGGGTTTGGGAAGTTAAATACGGTTTTTTAAAAGCGTTCGCAGGGCGGAGCTTAATCCGATCGTATTCGCAGGTCAATCTTGTGCGAATTCGAATCGTTTCATTTAAATTTCAGGCTGGGTGTAGGTAAATGGCGTTAAAAGAAAATGGAAATAGCTGGATTTAGAAAATAAGATTAAAACATGCCACGACTTTGACTTTGTTTTATCAGTCTTTTTAAATTGTGCTGCTTTATTGGCGGATCAAGCCTTTTGTAGAATCGGCACATTTCCAACAACTAAGAGCCATTTTTCGGGCCATCATCTATAGGCATCTCTCGATACCTATTTTATTGCTTTATGTGAATGTTAAGGGAATTCCGAGATTTAATTTTGCCCAGGAAACCCAAACCAAATGGGTTTTTAATTTATCTTTTTAGTCATGACAAGCGTACCGATGATTTTCCCACCCTGCAAATTCTATGATTTTCTATTCCTCTAACATAAGAGGTTTGTGAATATCTTGTGCGGGAGATGGTAGATGCATCTTGGCATCTGAACGATATTCTAAAATACATTTATCAACTTTGCTGTTGCCGACAGGGTTGTTGATTGGTCATGTAGCTGGCCAGGCAGTCAGAAGATCCCAGGTTCGAAACCTGGCCTATGGTAATGGATATTTGTGTTTGTCTAAATTCGTCCTGAGGACTGTGTGACATACATGCTTGTTAAATCTTTGGAGTCGAAGTCGAAAGTCTAGAACAAGCGCATGATGACAGCACCGGTTTGCTTTTGGTCTCCGTGCAAGGGTGTCGACCTCATCAATTGACCAGGATTTTAAATAATGAGACAAGCTTTGGATGCTCTAGTGAAAAGACACAATCTATGGAAGAATTTTGGCTTCAAAAATACTTCGTGCTTTTCCTCATGATATCTGTCGTAATTGGATTGTATACGCCAAACGTGAAAACTTGGGTGAGGGTGATATTACAAAATTGATGAGATTTTTATCAGAAGAAGTCGAGGGAGCAGTTACTGCAAATAATATAAAAGGTGTGCAAGTTCCAGCCTATCCTATAAAATCATCCTTAGAAAATTTCAATGTACATTCTAAACCAGTAACTAAAGGTAAAAAAAGTTCACCATATTGCCTTTTCTGTGAAACTGACGGACACTGGCCTCAACAATGTAACTCTGTGACGGATATAGACGCACGCGTACAGAAGTTGAAGGCAACCAACAGATGCTTCCTGTGCACAAACCGTGGTCATGCTCAAAAAGATTGCTATCCTAAAGAAAAATATTCCTGTTCCAAATGCAAGAAAAAACATCATGTCTCGATATGCAAAACTCCTACTCCTGCTCAGTCTGCAACTACATCAACAAACAAAATCGATACTCACTTCTAATTTTGTTCATTTACAAACTGCACGAATGTTCCTAACTGGTCCAACTGAGGTTACAAAACTTACACGTTGTCTTTTGGATAGTGGAAGTCAATCTAGTTTCATTTCTTCTGATCTTGTGGACAAATTGCAACTTCCAGTTATTTCAACCATACCTTTGGACCTTCAAGCGTTCGAATCTCCAGCTAGTTTTATCCAAATGCGAAGACAAGTTCAATTTCAGTTATCAAGCATCTGGGACAAGTCTAAAGTCAACGTCGTTGCATTCGAAAGTCTCAACAAATATGCATCACACCCGCCACCATCAACTGATGTTTCACGCTTTGCGAAAAACAAACGACTGAAGCTTGCTGATCCTGATGATTCATTATCAAACTTACCAATTGAGATTTTAATCGGTGCAGATTTCTACTGGAATGTTATGAACTCTGAAGCTCCATTCAAGCTATCAGATTCTCTGGCCTTGGTCCCATCAAGTTTTGGATGGATACTTAGTGGAGCTCGAACACACACAACAGTTTCTTTCATTCCAACAGTTCATAATATTTATGTGGAAACTTCAAATCAGGAATTGGATGATGCAGTAAGAAATTTCTGGAACTTAGAGAGCATTGGTATACAACCAATACAAGAAAAAATAAATACTCATAACTCTGAGCTCTTGACAAACTTTCATCAGTCTTTTAAAATCATTGATGGTAGACGAGTTGTAAAATTAACATGGAAGACAGAAGTTCAACTTTCACCGAGCAATTATGAAGTGGCAAAACAACGTCTAAATTCCTTGACAAGAAAATTTCACACAAATGCGGATTTTCAACAAAAATATGCTGAACACATGCAAGACTATATTGAGAAAAATCAAGTTGAAGTCGTCTTAGATGAAACACATAAAGAAGAACATCTATATTACTTACCCCACCATGCAGTGAAGAAAGTCTCAAATGGAGAAACTGAGTGGCGTATAGTTTTTGATGCATCTTCCCTTTCTCCAGGTCACCCATCTTTAAACGACGCTCTTGAAACTGGACCAAATTTACTTCCAGGTATTTTAGCCCCGTTGTTGAGATTTCGACTTTCTAAAATTGCAATTACTAGCGACAGAAGCCAAGCATTTCTACAGCTGATATTAGCAGATGAAGATAAAGAGGCAACACGATTTCTTTGGTACAAGACAACATCTACTCCTGATGGGAAACTATGCATAGAAGATGAAATTGTATCATATCGATTCACGCGCCTTCCTTTCGGACTCGCCTCAAGCCCCTTTTTGCTCTCAGCTTCTCTTCGTGAATTGGCCACAATGTACAAGCAAACCTATCCTACTGCAACTAAACACATTGAGAATAACACCTATATGGATGATTTTGTACTGGGAACTTCTACAGATACTGAAGCTACAATTCTTTACCAAGAAATGCAGCAACTTACATCACGTATTAGCCTACCATTAGCAAAATGGACTACAAACTCTAAGATTTTGTAAGGTGTGTGGAGACAAGAAAACATCCCATATAAGGATATTACGCAGGTTTTAGGTGTTAAATGGGACACTGACAGTGATGTTTTTCAAATTGACGTGCTTGCAAAGATTGTTGAAGCTTCTAGAGAACCAGTTACAAAGCGAATTCTACTGAAGTTGATGTCAAAGTTTTATGATCCTCTAGGTCTATTAGCTCCAGTTGCAGTTGTTGTGAAAATATTATTCCAAGACACATGGCTTAGTGGTATTCAATGGGATGAATTGTTACCGCCAGCTGTAGCACAACAGTGGCACAAGTGGATAAATGAGCTGCAGTGTCTGAATGATATACGCATCCCAAGATGGATTGGTTTTTCTGAAAATTCCGACACTACTATACATGTGTTTTACGACGCTTCTGAACGAGCATATGGCGCTTGTTTGTACTCCCGTCAAACTGTTGACAGTTCCACGTCGGTCAGTCTAATTTGCAGTCGAAATAAATTGGCTCCTATCAAAAAAGTCACTCTTCCGCGACTTGAATTGCTAGCCGCACTACTAGGAGCTCGCCTTCTTCAATACTTTTGCAAAGAAACAAACATGAACTCTTACACAGCCATACTATGGAGTGATTCTACTGTAGCTTTAAGCTGGATAAAGGGAGACCCCAACCGCTGGAAAACATTTGTTTGCAACAGAACAACAGAAATTCTATAGCACACCACTCCAGCGCAATGGCGCCACTGCCCCGGTACAGATAACCCTGCTGATCATCTAACACGTGGTACCTTTCCATCACAGCTCTTGTCCTTGGAATCTTGGTGGCAGGGCTCGAAATGGCTGACAGATGTACCAGAAAATTGGCCTATCAAAGAATTGTCATGCCATCCATTAGTTGAAGTAGAAACACACGGACCGAGTCTCAATCCTTCTACGTTGCAACTACAGAACTCATCATTGATATGTCTCGTTACAGTTCTTACACAAAACTTCTTCGTGTGACAGCCTGGATTTTACGTTTTGTGCCCAATTGCAAATCTCAACAGCGGCTATCCTCAGATTTGACTTCGGATGAATTTGAAAGGGCTAAAACCTATTGGATTCGTACAGTCCAACAGCAATGTTTCGCAGCTGAAATTGAAGCCGCGAAAAACGCCAAGCCGTTGCCTGCAAAATCTAAGACATCTCGTTTCAACCCGTTTCTAAAAGATAATATATTACGACTAGGAGGAAGACTTCAATTTGCAAATATATCAACAGAAACTAAGCATCCAATCTTTCTTGATGGATCACACCCTTTTGTCAAATTGCTTATCCGTCACACCCACGTACGACGTCATCACATGGGTGTGAGAATCGTTCTCTCTGAGCTGCGTTCCAATTTCTGGATCTTGCGAGGCCGCCAAGCCATTAAAAAGGCTCTTCACAATTGTTTACCTTGCAAGGTTGCTCGTGCAAAATGTGACAAGCAAATTGAAGCCCCTTTACCTGCTGAAAGACTTTTACCGTGCAAACCATTCGATACAACTGGAATAGACTTGGCCGGACCAGTTTACGTCAGGGGTACAAATGCTCCAAAGAAGTCATATATAGCTATTTTCACATGCTCAACTACTCGTGCGCTTCATATTGAGCTAGTATCGGATTTGACAACCGATACATTTCGAATGGCCCTTCAGAGATTCGTCGGACGGCGGGGACTACCACATACCATCTACACGGACAATGCCACAACCTTCCAAGCCACAAATAAAGAGTTAATTGCTTTATGGAATTCATTGTCATCTACAAATGCTCAGCAGTTTTAGGCCGAAAATGGTATTCGGTGGAAATTTATTGTGCCACGCGCGGCTTGGTGGGGAGGTTGGTTGGGGATCACTAAACAATGTTTACGGAAATCTATAGGACGAGCATTGTTGGACGAAGAAAACCTCTCCACCGTGTTGGTAGGAATTGAAGCCGCAACAGTAGACCATTGGTGTACGAAGAGGGAATTGATAGTAATGAAGAAGCCTTGACTCCAGGTCACTTCTTAACTGGTTCAAAATTGACTAAAATTCCTTCGCGCCCAGAACTCACTGATAGAAGACTTATACGCATCTTTGCACAACAACAAGATTTGATGGAACAATTCTGGAGGAAATGGTCGAAAGAGTATCTATTGCAATTGCGCACCTATCACCAAGTGCATGGTATCCGAAATTCTTCCAAGATCCGTGTTGGGGACATTGTCCTATTACAAGAAGATCTCACGCCCCGACACAACCGGAAAAAGGCACGCGTGACGAAGTTGATCCTTGGCCGTGACGAGAAAGTTCGTACATGTGTACTACGTACTAGTGGACAAACCATCACGCACCCTGTACAGTTGGTCATCCCCCTGGAGGTTGACCAGGGGGGGGGGATGTCACGCGCCCAAATCCCAAAGACTGACGTCATCGTGCGCACTTTATATGTCTCATTGTTTAGATGTATACTTTTTTCCTACTCTGGCAACACCAGTTGTAAAACACTTTTGGTTCGTACAAAATAAACAAGATGTGATACTTCCGTCTATTTAATGCTACAAAACGAAATATCAACAAATCAAGAATTGATGTCGCATTACTTCATTGGCAAGAATTAAAAAGTGCTAAAATTCCAATTATCAATCCATATATTTGTAATATTAGTACGTAAAATGAAAGTGTAGCATTGCAATGGAAATTTTTAATTCACAATCACAAAATATTTTTTCGTGACTAAACTTTAGGAAAGCTAGATTGAGTTAGCAACTAGAAGAGACTTAGTATATGGTAAAGTGCATAAATAGTGTAACATTATAATCACTTGGGGCCCTACTTTTGAAATTGAGCAGAGCAAGGGCACATACTCCGAGTTCAAAACTTCGCTCAAAAAAGAACCATGTTTGCTGGAAAATAAAACATTTAAAATATCTACAGAAAAAACAATA
Source organism: Oedothorax gibbosus (assembly GCA_019343175.1). NCBI lineage: Eukaryota > Metazoa > Arthropoda > Arachnida > Araneae > Linyphiidae > Oedothorax > Oedothorax gibbosus. Next base: position 27,775 of record JAFNEN010001028.1, on the reverse strand, counting down.
GTGGTAACTTAAATAAAATCTTTTAAAAATTGTATTTTATTGTGCGTTAGTATTTTATTTTATCAGGGGTTTTGGCTTGTTCAATCCCGAAATTCCACTCCGCTAAGCTCAGGGTTGCCGAATAAAATGTTCTCCGAATTCGCGTGTATTTACTGCTTGATAACATTACGAAAATCTCCAAATCGAGATCAGCCGCTGTATCGCAGTGTACTTTAACGTGTTTTGTTTCCTAAATACAAGTTTAGAGGAAAATTTTGGAATTTCATTTCAACGGCAAAAACCTCGCCAAGTCTATAAAAGGGATAAAGTTGACCAAAACATTGCAGCCTTATACTTTACTAAAATCTAAAAATCAGGTATATATATATATTTCAGGAATTGTCAAATGTGGATTAAAAACATATGATAAAATATGGGGTTAACCTCGAACTTAGAAAATATCAGTCCGTTAAGGTTAGGTTGAACGCTTCCGGATGTCTATTTCTAGCCTCCAAGGAATTACAGCCAAATTAAGTCTCGTAGTTTAGAACACAGGTCAAATGCCATGTTTTTCAAATAAAATAAAAACTATGTACGTTTTATGTATATAGTGGTAATATATATAAAAAAGAAAGTGTACTTACACACAAAACGATCCTGCTGCAAAAGGGTTCATTAACATAGAATAACCACTTAACATAGAATTCCTAAATTGTAGACCGAAGAAGAAAACAGAATTTTTATTTATGAAACAAAGAGCGGGACTGAATAATTTTGAACTTTAAAAAAAAACTCTTCGCGAATTCCCTTGCTGTTACAAATTATTATTGCATTAAATTAACTTAAATAATGAAGGATCTCATACAAAAGGCAAACTCCTAATCAAGCATCGGCTAGTTGAAATGCGACTAGGGTCCCTCTTGCATGTTCAGTCCTCCTTCAACCATATGCTGTGGTGCAGAATTTCGGATAACTCGCCTTTCATGTTTCTTACCACTTTTCTCATTACCAAATGCGAATACTGGATATATGATAGTTTGCTTATAAAATGGTTTAATTTTCATAATTTTAAAATATTAAACAGATCTTTGAATAATAAGTGGTAGTAAGTATACTCAAAATTTGCAAATTTTCATCTAACCTTAATCTAATTACCATCTAACTTTACAAAAAGAAAATACGTATGACTTTATAGAAAAATGTATGGAGAATTTGATAAAACTTATTTGAAATAAGCGCGAGCTTAACTTAGTGAGAAAAAAAATCGCAAGCTGTTGATTCCAAATGCAATCTGAGGGTGAAGGAGTTTAAACCATGAGTTCCCCTAATTGTTTTGAGCAGTGTATATTAAATTTTCTTAGGGTTAATGACAATAATAATGAAAGTTTATTTTTGACGGAAGTGTCCAGTTGGAGCTTTGTTAAATTATTCCCAGAAGTGAGTCTTCGTCCCCCGGTCCATCAGTCCTGGCGCGTCCACTGCAGTTGCCGGCCACGAGACGAGTTCCCAATTTAGGAGGAGACACTCTTCAAGAGATGGGAAGCACAAGAACGCTTTCGTATTTCTTATTTAATCTTTTGGAAGCTTACTCTTTGGACACTTCAAAAGCACACAAGAACGCTTTCGTATTTCTCACTTAATTATTACTTACATTTTTAAGCTTACCTTTTTCTACCTTCCGTGATTCATTCATTTTTTTCCCCAAGTCACGTGGGTTTCAAGCATCCAGCCGCAGGGCGTTTTTTTTTTTTTTAAATGTGTTTGCAGACGATTTTCCCCCCATAGTTCTTATTTTTTTCTTCTGGCTATAATCATAAATATTTGATTAAATTCGTCCAATGTTGGAATATTCTAAATTATGTATTTTTTTAATCTTACATTTGCAGAAAACTATTTTTAATTGGGGTACTTTTAAGTAACTCGTACAAGATGCCAAATTCTTGTGTAGTTCTTAATTGCAAAGAGTGACGTAAAAAAGGATTTGTCACACTTCACAGATAACATTTATTTAGTTCTGCATACTTTAAGTAATTATGGGTTCTTTATAAAAGGGAGATATTATAGAGGGAATTTATTATAAAAGAGCTATTTTATGCTGAAGAATAATCTTCATGATTAAGTGAACGCTGTAAAAATTCTAAATTATCTTTTGGGCCAAGTCAAATAAATTAATTGTCTGAACATCGACATCTTAGAAGTAGATTATTTTTAGTACATTAGCATAAAAGTAACTTGTTTTAGCAATCGAAGTCGTTATCGTGAAAAAGCGATTCATCTTTGTTCCTTTCCCAAGTTCTTTTTTATACCACTAGATTGTCGGCCTCATATGTTCAAGTCGTTGTGAAAAAACTCGCCAACTGGTCGCGATCACGTGATGAGGTAAAATATTACCCCATCACGTGATCATGAGGGGATCGCCTTCAGGTTTGCCAATGCGCAGTCTATTTTATTTAATGTCTCTGAGCATTTGTAGTTAAAGCTATGAAAGTGGGTGACGGACAGACAGATGGACGGACGGAGTGAACGATTATAATACTTTGCACTTTTTACGTTATAAACGTAGTGTGGAAGCTAAAAACATTGTTCAGACATTTATTATTTGATATATTTCATTTATATCGCTTCAAGTTCTTTCTTTTCGATTAATTTTTAACACTTTTCGAAAAGAATTTACAATATCACAACAACATTTTTGTGAACTTTGGTTGCATCAACAGAACTCTTCGGCAAATTATATTTTTGTATATTTCAACTTGAAATTTTAAAAATCGTCTATAACAGTTTTATATTTGCTAAAGGACTTATTATTTAGACTCATGCAAACATTAACTCTTGGCAGCTATAACTCAGGAGCTTGACTATAACAGTTCTTTCAGAACAACGCCTCCGAAAAAGTTTCTCGAAATCCTTCGAAAACAAAGCTTTCGGGGAAGAAAAGTTGACTCGCTAAATAATGGCATTTTTGTTTGCTGTGTGTTTCGTCCTCTTTCTCTGACTTGGAAAAGTGTTTGTGACAGGAGCAGACTTTTCTTTTTTTTTATTTAATCGTGACTTACTGCAGAAAAAGAACTAAGAGAGGTGTTTTAAAGAATGTAGAAAAGCGGCTCTGTGTTGCCTCAAAAACTTCTTGAGTCACGGAATATATAGTGCTAGGTACTGTCCTCGTTTTAGCTATCCTATAAACGGATCGTGTTGAGAAAAAACACCAATAAAAAAAACGTAATGTAGTTTTGTTTAGCGATTTTCGTCTAAGGTGTTTAAATCGTGTTAGGAAGCGGTTCTAGGTAAAAGTCACTGTGTTATTGCTACTAACTCCCGGTTGCTTTATAACGATATCTTAATAACGACGTCTTAAAGTGCCGGACGCGCCTTTGTAGATTCAATTATTGAATACGCGTAAACTGCCTGGGATATAATTATTAATAATGGTCTTTTAATTTATTTGAAATAGACATTCTCTATTCATGGTATTATACCTATTATTTTTATAAAATAGAATTTAACCGGGGTAAAATGTGTATGACTATTGCAATTACTGTAATAATGAACTAACTCGAAAGGTTTGTTTTGGGAAACTTAAAAACCACGAAGGCTTCAAATTTCAAATAATAGTCTGTCAGCCCTACGAGTTCCCTACTGAATACTTGCTTCGTTTTTTGCAACGAAGTAAGTTAATAAAATGCGTTTTTATTTGCATTTTGCTATAATAATAAAAATTACTACTAACAAATGTGAAAATGAACAACATATGTGAAATTTGTGTATTAACAATGAAACAAATGTACTGCCGAATAAACTTAACTAAATATTGAGTACCAATATTAAGACTATTGTGTCGAATATTTTTATTACTATTTTGTTCCATTTTTTAACGAAAACTTTCTTATTTTGTTCTTTTGCTATGAAGTAAGAGAATTAAATAGGTTTTTATGCATCTGGTTATGATAAAATATAAAATTACTATTTTAGAAATAAATGTTCTTAAATAAACTTATTCAATAAATATTGAGTACTAAGATTAAATTTATTTCATCTGCTATTATCGTTATTATTTTGACGATTAAAGTTTAAATAGATGCCACAGCTTTTTTCTTTCATAAGAGTTAAAAAATTATTACATTTATTGCATTTTCGAGTCAAACGTTCTTGACTTTGTTTAATTTGACAAATAAAATAAAATGTATCGTTATCAATAATCCCTATTCATTGCTCTAATGCGGCGAAATTTCAGTATTTATTATCGTCATTTAATATTCCAAAAAGACTTCGTGATATAATTCGGGCAATTTGTTAGGATATTAAATGAAACTGTTAAGCTTCGTCCCATTTATAATGCTAATCTGATGACAATCGCTCTTAAAATGTTTTCGCAAAATGATTAATTATAATGCTAATGACGTGAATGATTCCGGATAATCCTTTCTCAAATATCCTTCCCGCTGTATTAAGGTGACAAAAGTGAAAAATTACATAAAAATTGATTTCGTTTTGAATGCTTCCGGTTACATATTTCTGTCCTTAAAAGAGAGCTTATATCCTCTTAGTTTTGAACCGTCGCATTACAGCTTAGTTTATTTTTCAACTATCTAGCTATGAAAATTACTCAAATAATCTCCTTTCTATAGCATTATCAAACAAAAACAACGTAAATAAAACATGATGTATAAAAATTTAATGATGATTTTATAGTCGAAAAGTCAATCACTGAAACAAATCTGGTAAAGCCCTTTTTCCTATATTTTTTTATGATATACATTGCAGCTATTGTATTTCTTTACTAAGTTTGCTTGGAAAATACGCATTCGTAGTTGAAAATTATAAAGAAATATTGATTGAGTTCAAAACATTTAAAAGACCACTATTTAAGTATTTAACCTTTGGTAGCAGATCATGCTATCACCCCTGTCACAATGCCTTATAATTCAATAAGTATATTATAACTAAAATGATCGAGCTTCCGAATCCGTACAATTATTAAATTGGAAAGGACACGTAATTCTTTCACGCAACAGGAACATTTGGTATATTTAAATAAAAAAAAGTCTTCCTTTTACATTACCCCTATTTACCTTTAAAATGGTGTATAGTTTTTAAAATTTTTAAATTAAATTATCGAGATAGATAAATACGAATTTTAATTTTTTTTCAATATAAAAGTTAATTATCTAAAAATAGGGGTATATGCGAATTAAAAAAAAAATAATCCGTAACCATAAAAGAATTGGAATAACTTCTAGCCATCGCAAATATCGACGTTTTCCGGTGTTGCTTTGTTCACTTACTACAAACTTCAGTACAATGATTCGTGATCGACATTTTTCATATGTTCTTTAGCGACCTTCCACAAATTTTATCACATGCCAAAAATCTAAAAAAATATTGAAAACAGAACTTTAGAGGTGATGAGCCTTGAGATATGGGTCATTCTCAAAATATGTTACATATGGTGTCCAACAGCTTTCATTGCTTTTAGTATTTTTAATTTTATTGTTACGGAATTTTCACTCAGTCTGTATAGAAGAACGAACTTTTAAGTTATTGTACCAATATTTAAAAAATACAAAAATACTTAAACAAAAGTTGGAGACTTCCTTTGAGGGAGCATAGCCGGTAAAATTCACGTATTCCATGACGAAAAATTGTGCTGTTTAAAGCCCTTAAGTATCTGATTACGATAAGCTAAAAACAAATTTTAAGTTAACTAAACTTCATAGCAAAAAGCGATGATAAAGTATATCTTGTCTACTCTGTTACCTAAAAAAAGAAGCTAACTTCTTGATGAGCACAGCGCCCCCAATTCTTAACTACAAACTAATTAGACATAAAAGTTTTGATTGTTGCTTGGCATATGCGGAATTTCAGATGACATGGCAACTTATTTGTAACTATAAATAATTGCGAGTCACATATTATTAAATATTTGATTGAACAGAAGAATTTGTAATCATATCGCATTTTTTTTAACCTTATCACAGTGGAGTATTTGGGTCCAAATCCTGTCCAAAAAGTAAAAAAAAAAAAAAATTAAGCTACGATTTCGAAATTAGTGATTTATATTAGCTTATTAACTAGGGCATTCATATTCACGAATTTCCGAAACACAAATCATATTTATATTCTTCAAAAATGCTGTCAAAGACAGTTTTTTATGCTGCGAGGCACATTTTTATCATGAATTTTAGCCTTTTTGTTTCGTGTAGTATTTAATTTTTTGTGACTTCATAAGTGGACAAATTTAAAATCTTTCTTGTCCACATTAAAAAGGAATGTCATATCTTTATTTTGAAATGTAAACCATTCAGAATACCCTTTATTTAGTAAAAAAAATATATATTTAAAAAATGAAATTTTTTTAAAAACCGTTTTAATGTAAAAATTAAAATTTAAACAGCTTTATGAAAAGGTGTCGAGCAAGGTAGAGTTGATTTTCGACCTGGATATAATAGGTCATTATGTCTAGAAACAATTTCACCAAAAAAATCTTGCCCATGTTTGCCCCATTTTCAAATTATTTTTTTTGCAAAGTTATAATTTTGAAAATATAGCGCTACGTCATTAGCGACTACGTTAGCGAAAGTTATGTTACTAAAAGAGATTCATAATTATGTATGTGTTTATTGTGAACCTAAGCGCTAAATCTGAAAATAAATTAAGTATGATAACATTATTTTTGTATTTAAATTCTCTTTACACCTTGGTTTCAAAATGTAAAACCTTGTAAAAGGGTGCAATTTAAAACACGCCAGTTCATGTATACCATGGGGTTATATTTAATAAAAAAAATCCATTATCTCCGGTTTGAAATTTGTACACATAAAATTAACAATAACATAACAACAACAATAATTAACAATAACATAAACATAATTAAATAGGGGATGCTATAAAAGTATTATAGTATTTATAGTATAGGCAAGTTGGTTTGTTTATATTACAGCGTATTAAGAGGTCGATGTTCTCCGAGACACTGAGGGGGCAGGGAAACAAACACATAAACCACCATCCTCTTAACAGGGGAAGGGGGTCGAAAAACATCTGGAAAACAGTTTTAAAAAAGTGTTCAGTGATCGCTGAAAATTTTGTGACGCCAGAAAAGGGTGATATTACCAATTTCATGAACATGAGCTTAGTATTTTTTTTTTTTAAATCTAACAATGAGGCAGCTTATAAGTTATTAAAATAAAGAAAGCTGCCAAACTCTTAGAAACGTTAATCAGCAAAGACTTTAGAAGTGAAGATTTTAGAAGTGAAACAGAATTCCGGGGAATTGAATAATATTTCAAGGATTCTCCTCAAACATCACTTGATGAAAATCAGTTTTTAGAAGAGAAAGTGGCTAAATCATCAAATGTGATGTTCAGATGCTGATAGAGGTTTACTGAAAAGTTCGCTGGAAGATCTGATCTTATAAAAGAAACGGTAACATCATGGTTTGAAGCAAGTAGGTAGGACTGAGTAAGAGGTTTTTCAAAAAAGAGTGGCAAGTGGCTAGAAACTAATGTGAAGATACCGAACTTTTCTTCTAAATCTACTTTTGTCTTGGACCACCTTAGTTACAAGTCCAGCGTTTACTTTTTTAATAATAAAAACATTTATCTGGGGTATTAACACAATTTATTGCTAAATTTCGTTACCATTTCATTATTTAAATTTTGTTTAAAAAATGCATATCGTTATAGAAAACAGTTTACGTTAAAAATATATATTTATAATTTACAAACTTTTATATTATCATGTCATGTTTGCAGGTTATAAATTTTTCTGTTCGTTTACTAATATCTCATTAAAGCAGGTTCTATCTGATATTTTCATGTTTCGTTAAATTATCGAAATTCATGTTAAAATTTAATATGGTAAAAAGGCAAGAGACAGGGGCGGTCGCCCCGATCGCATGCCCCCTTGACGGTCCTGCCGGAGTCTATAAAAGGGGAAAAATGCAAATATTATTTCTTCTCTTTAAAACAAATAATTTCTGCTAGTAAAGTTCAAAACTTAAACTTCATACAATGTATTTTATTTCATTAATTTCAGGATTATTCATTAAATTCAGGGCCACGTGACGGCCCTGCCCATATTTCATCGAAAACCTTAAATATTAAGATAATTAAGTGTTTTTATTGATATTAAGTAAGTCAAAACTAAAAAACAGTCACTAAAACCTAAATCAACATGAAAAATAATTTTGGCCAGGATTTCGTGTCAAATACTCCACTGTGCGTAGTCTACAATTACGATCACTGCTCTTAATCATAATCTTTAAGAAGACATATAATCACGTTGATGAAAAGGTATTCTCCGGTATGCACTAGTGAGACGTAATTTAAAGGCAACCCCACATCCTTCGAAAATCTTAAATATATTTTGTAGCTAAAACTTCGGACTAGGAAGCATGGATTGTATTTTCCGTATACAGTGGATTTGTGTAGCTTAATTTTTTTGTAGTATGGAACTAGTTAAAACTTGTTTTAAGTTGATCGTATTTGCTGTTTGTTCTAATTGATCTTCGTTTTAACAATTTCGCTGCATAGGCTTTTGTTGCCGCATTATACGTCATAGACATAAGGCGCGTTCACATGCACGGACTAATTACTGGTATTAAGCCGGCTCAATTCCTGAAACCAAAAACACCCGTTCACATGAGTACCCAGAATATACCGGGACTTCGGAAGTGACGTATGGTTAACGTCACATCCTGTTTACTTTCAGTCACGTTGTAGAGTTTGTTTATTTTTTAAGCCGCCATGGCTTCGCGGGAAATTCTTAAAACTATCCTTCTATTAAAAATTAGAGGGAGGTTAAACACGTTAAATTTCCTCCTCTCTTTACCTGTCCGCCATGTTTGTTTTGTTTTGATTCTCAAAACCGCAATGCATCACGGATAAATGCCGGTGCAATGACTAGGAAGAATGCGGGTACGATTTCGAACCCCCAATTTTCCCTAACGGAGGGATTTTTGTTCCTAAATCCCGGTATACGCCTCCCAATTCGCGTGCATGAGAACGCGCCTATAGTATTATTGGATCTTAAGTTATTGATGCTTTTAGGAACCCTCCACAGCGAAAGTATTAATATGCAAGGCATTGATCCTTGGTATTTCCTTTGATAGATGAAAACATTTTACTTTCAGACGAATTAGTGTAACATTGACGAAACAGTAGATGATCTCATTAATAGAACAGATTTGTCATTCAAACAAAGCCATTTATTGTAAAATGAGGAAAAAATCGTCTGCCCATTTAGAACTTTTTGAAAAGTGGGCGAACATATTTATTGCTATCAAAATTTTTTTTTTTAAAGTATTAAGCTGTAAAATTATTTTTTTGGAAACGTTAAAAATAAAAAATAATGTAATTAAATTTATATTATTAATTATATAAAAAAAACAAATATTAACACACGATCCAATGGAGCAATTCATTTTGCTATAAAAAAAAGGGGGAAAGGGGGAAAAATCGTTTGCCCTTTCCCGTTGTCACTGCCTTTTCTTTTTTATAGAATGAAAAACACAAATATGAAATTTACGTTAATTTTACGGACGTAAAATTAGACCACAACCTAAACTACTCCAACTACATTCGTTTAAAAAAAACAATTAGTTCCACCCTGCAAAGGATCCCTGAACCATCCAATAAGACGCGTTGTCGTTAACCGTAGTTCAAACTTAGATATCAGGAAGCGCTGCTGTCAAAATATTTATACTGTAGAAAAGTTGTAGTTGAAAGCAATTCGAGTGTAGTGTCTGTACTTATATATTTTATCACGTCCGTTTCCTTACTCTCGGTATAACAACATTGCGGTAAGGGAAAAATTTGAATTAAGGAATAAAATATTTTTTTAAATTTTTCAGATTTTGTGGAGTTTCATTACAGAGGTGAATTCTTAATGTAATACTAACAAATATTTTAAATAAAACCCAACTTTATTTTTTTAACATTGGAAGTTGGAATTGTAGCATTTTTTTTAGAATGACCCATATACAATATATTATGCCTTCGAAAGTTATACTCACCAAGTCTTACATTCATTTGCCATAGTTACTTAGAGTGAAAAATGTGTTCAGAAATTTTTTCATGTCTAATAAGGCCTTACATTTTTCTCGATGGATCAAGCAAAATTACATTATAATGGTTACTTGTTCAGTTTGTTTATTCATTGTTTAAAATTTTATTGGAATACTGTGTTTTCCCGTTTTGAAATACTCTTGTATGATTATATTTATAAGCAAATCGCAATAAGATAAAGCTGTTAATAGGTTCTGTTCTCGTCTTTGCCATATAAAAGCAAGATTTTGCAGAAAAAAATACACCTTATAAATAACGCAGGCAAGTTGGACTAGTTGCTACAGACGTAGAGTGACTAGTGGCTAGAGTGACAGATTCTGTTACAAACCTACTTTTTTTTTATTATCCTGATAAAAATTATATATTTTAAGAAGTTTTGCTACATATATATATATTTTTGTATTTTTAATATTTGGGCTCTCCTCAGAGTAAAAGGCAAGGAAGAAGTATACACGTGTGGTGCTTTAATTGATTTTTAAAGTAAACTAGCTTTATAAACCCGGCGTTGCACGGGTGCACCCTTTCCCTAATTAGTAGGTTTTTTTATGTACACTTTTATTTTATACCAATTGATCCCTCCACTGTGGTCCACTCCATCAGGATATTATAATCTCCTCCAATTCTGATATGAGGGGTTGATTTTATCCAGGCCCTTCCGGAGTTTGAGGGCTTTCCCATAGGCCCCTATTCAGATTGCCAGAACAGCTATATGATATAATGGCCTGTTTCTATTTCATATTTAGCGTAAATCGAAACTGCCCAAATGTGGTAACCCCCCCCCCCCCCATTCCACTTCATAATTCATACAACTCGATAGGGACCCAGTCGTGCTGTTTTTTCCGCTGTTTTAAGTCGGCCATTTTGAAATTAGGTATTTATTTTTGGTCATTTCGAGATGGCAACCATCTCAGCAAGTTCCGGGGTTTGTTATCATTCAGACTTGGCGACATTTTTGAAAATTCGCCAAATCCGGCCACGATTCTTTAGGTTAACCTATATTCCTCCATATTATCATTTCTTACCATCTGTAAACATCAATTATAATAAATTCGGAAACGTAATTAAAATCTAGTTGAGGAAATCTGATCCACCATAAAAACAATGAAAAAATTTAAAATCAACAACAAAAATAAATTACTGATATTCAAATAACAATCCAGAAAATTAAACCCACGTGCTCTTTTTTTTCTTTTCTTAATTTTCGTTCACGCTGAACGCCCTGGAATTTATTTAAATTGAATTAAAAAGTATAATTCTAATCTTACAATGCAATTCCTATGGGGAATTCAGCTCACGTTTTGCACCCCTACACCCGTTTGGGTTCGAATAAAAAGTATCCTATAGCCTATTCCTGGTTCTAAGCTACCTTCCCACCAATTTTCAGCCAAATCAATTAAGCCGTTCTTGAGTTATAAATAGTGTAACTAACACGACTTTCTTTTATATATATAGATAAACTAATTCAAAGGGGCACAGTATTGCTTTCATCGCCAATCTCCTTTTCTAGAAAATTAGTACAGGACGACTTAAACATGTAATTTGGTAAGTATTTACACAGTGAGGAATAACCTACCTGAGTTGCATCAATCATATGTTTGACAAAAAAACCCAACTGTCAATCATTCTCTATACTCTTTCTTCTGATACAAAAAGGGGTAACGCAATAAATTTAAAGTGCTAGAATCATTGGAATATTGAGTATTTGTACCCAACGATCCCAGATAAACTTTATATAAACATATGAAAGTCGTAGTCTGTCTGAGATTACAAAGGGATCTAATAGAGACAAACCCAGTAATTAAATATTTTTAAAAATTTATTTCTTTTGTGTTTCTGAATGGGGGGAAAAAATGATGAAAATGTTTTACGAACAAGATGTTAAGTATTTTCTTACCGTTACTTATTAATATCACATTTTCAATATTTATTTAAATTTTCTATTAAAAAAACAGGATGGTCTCATCTATGTGTCGCAGTACCTGATGATAAAAAAATTTAATACTAAGTTTTAACTACCACACTTTATTAAAAAATTAATTTTATATAACATTTATTTTCTCCCTGGGGAGTATCTCTTGTGGCCTGTTACTCATACATTTGTTTGACATCGTGCTTATGTGACAGACTGCGAATTACTAAAGATGTAGAAAAAACCGGGTGATTTCTGCACTTTTCAATGTGTTGTACGACTTTTCCCTACATTTCTAAGCTTCTCTTTGCAATAAAAGTCTTCCCTTTCCTATATAAACATAAGAGAGTTTACTTTGACGCTTTCTTTAATTACTAGAAAAACATTTAAAATCGCATCTCAGAGTATTTCCGACTGCTTTTAACAAACATTTATCGTGTTTAATAGCATCAAGTCCTGTATAAATATGAGCTTGCATTGCTGTCTAGCCTCATGGAACACTGTTAAAAATTTCGGCGCAAGATTGCCCACTATTGCACCAAGATTGCCACCACTATTTGGAGCTTTGATTCACCACTGTTGCGGTGTATCAAAGCTATGGTTTCACCACAAAATGTGTGCATTCATGCTCCAAATAGTGATGGCAGCTAGAAAGTTCCAGGATCCGGTGCAATCTTGCGCCGAAATTTTTTACATTGTAGTGGCTGAAGACTAATTTAGTGACTAGAATTTACTTCCATAACTGGAAGTGGCGAGAATATTTATACCTCCGGTAAGGCATTTTGGTAAGATGAATAACAGCTTGCGTATGGAAACGACAACGTGGTGGAAGGGAAATGACTGCAGCATTTCACAACTCAGAGTGCTAAAGTTTTGCAGTTTAGTTTAGTTTAACTGCAAATTTAATATTTTAAATAATGCATTTCATTTTAACTTTTAAATGAACTGCACAATTTCAACTTTGGGCATTGGAGTTTTCTGTAAATAACTGAAAACGAGGGGAACTAATTTTAAATTGGAAACGAGGCTGTCGACGAGAGAATCCTGAAAAAAATGTCTACAACTTTCCATTAACACTTTAAGACCCCTTCAGATGGCGCTATCTTAAGGTTATGAGAATAAATGATAAGTGTTTTATCAAAAAAGTTGCCCTAAGCAGCATCAATGCCAGCAACTCTTTAAAAATTACGTAATTTTTTATACAAATAAATGACAGATACAAGTCACAGCCATCGGTATCACTTTTTTTTTTTTGAAGAATTTAATATTCTCTTTTATAAACACACGATCGTGTAGCTCAAGTCGTAAAGGGTCATAAGAAATTCGGCGCCATTGATGTGTTTAAAAGCCTAAAATCGCATTAAAAATAATTTATAAGCCTATTATTTTTCAGCAAAATTTACCACTTTTTTTTAAATACGCAATAAAAAAATTTGAAATTTTAACTTGGGTGCCAAAAACGTGAGTTTTTATCTTTACTAAACCAAAAGTTATTCTGCTTATTATTGTGCTCTACAAAAAACTGATTTCCGTTGGTTAAGTCATGGACTTCTGTGTACACATGTGGGTCAAAACTAGAACAGTTGGTCTGCGTGCAGTCAGTGCCATGCGTCGTTAACTAGTTCAAATACACTGCTCAAAACAATCAGGAGAGCACTTTGCGTACTTTTGTTAACCCTTTCAGTACCAACTTTTTTTTTCTTTATTCTACAAATCTAAAATTTGCGAAACAGATTCTTTATGCATAGATTAGGGTCAATTTATTTCATAAAAAATTTTCAGAGTGAATTTTATTTTACCATGTATTTCATATTTTCTTTTAAATTAAACAAACATTATTTAATTCTTCCAAAGACATAATTCTTCCATCTAACTATAAATAAGTGCGAGCTTAACTTAGGGAGAAAAAAATGCAAACTGCTGTCTTAGCAGCAAGGATATCTTTCCCAATTAACCCCTATCGTTAACGGATTAAGTGATGTTTATATTTAAAAGAGAGAACAAACAAAACAATTGTTTTTTTTACTTAGTAATGGTTAATTCCTTGCAAAATTATCCTTTCTGTTGCGTTAGTCACGTTTGTAAAAAGGGATTATCACTAAAACTGTAAATATTAAATAAAAAAAAATAGCTGAATAGCTGTTCAACACTTATTGCAACTAAATAATGTAACTTGCTACATTTAATTTATATTTATTTTTAAATATAAATGCTTTTTGTAATTTTGACTTACACTACAGTTTCATGGAATTTGCCTAGTATTTTGGCTTCACTAACTCTAAATTTACCATTTTTATCTAACTTTCATTAAGATTTTTTTTTGTGGAAGATATTTTGTTTCATAAGATATTTATGATAGTAAAGATAACATGAAAATTTTAATTGGATATTTTAGTGCATTTACAAAGATTAAAAGTGAAATCAAATGTTCGGAATCAAAATAAAGTTGATGACACTCACTAGTTCCAAAATGTCACCTTTTATAAATTACTTTTAGAGGCATAAATTAGTTCGCTTAGAATTTGCTAAAAAGTATGTTTCATTGGAGATGGAAAAGTATTGTTTTATTATTTTTTTAGTATCATGCTAGTACATTTTAAAACCGTCTGGTCCATCAAAATAAAATTTTTCTCATCAGAAAAAACTATATCTTTCCATTTATCTTCAAGTGAAACTTACTGAAAATACTATTTAGCCGCTTTTAAGCGAGCCAATTTATGTCTCTTTGTCAAGGCTAGTCGAGGCATAATTTTACGAACTGTGACCTCGGATTGGAACTTAAAACATCGCGTACAGTTAGGCTGGTACATGTTCGGCTTAAATCACGAAATATTTCAGAAGGAAACATTTTTTTTGTCGCCCGCTTATTGGAAAACGGTCTATTTTTGTCGCCAGTGCACTTGGTCTTCCTGTGCGCTTGCATTCACCATAATTTGAAGGATCTTTTAAGAAATTATTGACTGCCGTTTTATACCTACCGAGAGACCTGGAAATTGCTGTATCACTCATTCCACACGCTTTCATTCTAATGATTTCCCCACGTTTCACATCGGACAGTTGATTCGGCCGCGCCATCAATATAAATAGCGCAGCTGAAGATTAAAGTAACCCTAAATGCATGGTTAGGTTGCCTTTTTTATTTCCTGATTTCTTGGACCACAGAAAATTTGCATATCCGAGAAAAAAACTTGCCGACCTTATACTCTTTCCATCAGCAGAAACGAAAAAAATTCTAACTGAAACTTTGATGAAAATGGTAAATTTAGAGTTAGTGAAGCCAATATACTAGGCAAATTCCATGAAACTGTAGTGTAAGTCAAAATTACAAAAAGCATTTTATATTTTAAAAATAAATTAAATTAAATTAAATAAAGCAAGTTACATTATTTAGTTCCAATAAGTGTTGAACAGCTACTCCGCTATTTTTTTTTATTTAATATTTACAGTTGTAGTGATATTCCCTTTTGACAAACGTGACTTACCCAACAGAAAGAATAATTTTGCATGGAAATAACCATTACTAAGTAAAAATAAAACAATTTTCCTTTCTCCATTGGCATATAGATGCCTGCTTAAAGTTTATCAACAAAGTGCGTAATGTAAAGGTTGAGAGCGCCGTTATGATGCAATAAAGAAACACAGTGTACATAATAAGATAAAATGAAAAGTTCAGTGGATGAACATGCTATGTTATTTTTGAATTTTTTTTAATATTTGTGTAGGTAAATGAAGATATAATCTCCTTCTTTAATGATAATAAGTTTGACCTTTTTCATACAGTCAAGTGTATTTTTTAGCAAATCGCCGAAAATCTACCAATACACAAGGAATAAATCATTGGGATTAAGATTTCAGTAAAATAAATGTGCTGTCTAAAACAACTATGCTTTTAATCTTTAAATATTATCCTTTGCTAATAAGATAAATTACCGTATGTCTGTATCCATAACTCCACATTGTGTAGCTATAGAATAGGAAACTTTATTTGAAAAGTCTTTGGAAAATTAAGGTAAAGTTATTTATTCTACATTTCTAATTAAACTATTTCTTCTTAGGGTGTTCAGACGTACTGGAATTCGAAATATAGTTTAGGTTTCTTCTATATAGCTATAATTATAATGTAAATAATCTCCGTTTTATTTTTATATCTTTATCAAACGAAAACAACGTAAATAAAACAAGATTTATAAAAATCTAATGATAATTTTCAAGTCGAATAGTTAATCACGGAAACAAATCTGGTCAAGCGATTTTTCCTATATTTATTATAATGTAGCCATTGTATTTCTTTACCAAGTTTGACTAGGAAAACATGCATTCGTAGTAAAAACTACAAAGAAATATTGATTGAATTTAAAACATCAAGACCAATTTTTAAGTATTTAATCGTTAAGAGCAGATCATGCTATCACCCCCTATCACAATTCCTCAAAATTCAATAAGTATATAACTAAACAGCACGAGCTTCCCAACTCGTACAATTATTAAATTTGAAATGGCTCCTAATTGTTTCACCCAACAGGAATATTTGGTATATTTAAAAAAAAAGTCTTCCTTTCACATTACCACTATTTACATTTAAAAAATGTATATAGTTTTTAATACTGAAGATGAGGGTAAAAGGTTGTTTAAATTTATTAATTTTTTTTTTATATCAAAGTGAATTATCTAAAAATAGTGGTAGATATTGAATTAAAAGATATTTAATCCCTAAACATAAACGAAATGGAAATTGGAATAGCTAAAAGCCATCGCAAATATCAACATTTTGCAGTGTTCAGTTATTACAAGCTTCAGTACAATGATCCGTGATCGACATTTTTCATTTGTTCTTTTACGACCTTCCACTTACTTTATTAAATGCCAAATATCTTTTTAAAAAAAATTAAATACCTTAGAGGGTATCCTCTATAGTATATATATTATGTGTGTGTGTGCCTACAAAAGTTATGCTCACCAAGTTTTACAATCATTTAGCATAGATACTTATAGTGAAAAATGTATCGAAAAATATTTTCACGTCTAATAAGGCCTAATTGAGCAACACATATTCCTTATATTATTATTCCTTATATATTCCTTATAACACATATTCCTTAAAATTAAAAAATAAAATTCCATATAATTTTCTTTCCTTAAAGAATTCTGGTAGTCATTGAATTGATAAAAAAAAATTTCATATGCAAAATAAAAGTAAAGATCGAAGTCTGTCTTATTTTTGGCCTACTTCTCTTTTTTTAATCTGATTTGAAAAAAAGAATAGGCATAGACATGCTGACAATGTCTGTTCGAAAGTACTGCCCTTCTAATATCGGTCCTATCTGTTGGATCTTAATTTTTTTTTCGATTTGTGGTAACGATGTCTGTTCGAACTTGGTCATTCATACTAGGATATTTACATTTAAAAAAATAATTTATTGAAAATTTTGGGTTACATGATGAAGGTGCTTTACAAATATCGCAAAATGTTTAAAACCTACCTTCGAACACTTTAGTTTGTAGAAGTAGGAAGTTTAATCGTTGCTGACCAAAGTATGTTTTTGTTATTTTTAAAAAGCAAAACAAAATACCGTTGTTTCCCCTTATATTTTTATTTTGTATTTTTAATTTGTTGTATTCGGTGTACTAAATAAAGGTATGAGAGTGGTTTGATTTTATAAAAAGAAGTTTATAAATAATAAAAGGAGTGTCTATTTATTAACTCAAGTATTAATCAATTACTCCAAGCTATTAATCACTATAAAATAATTTAAGGGAAAAAATAACACGGAAAATTGGATCTTAATTTTTTTTTCGATGTGTAACGACGTCTGTACACTTGGTCATTCATACTAATATTATATTTAAAAAATAAATTTATTGAAAATTTTGATACATGACAGGTGCTTTACAAATACGCAACAAATGTTATAAACCTACCTAAACACATTAGTTTGAAAGTAGTAATTTAACGTTCTGAAAAGTATGTTTTGGTGATAAAAGCAAAACAAATTACCGTTGTTCCCTTATATTGTATATATGTATTTTAATTGTTGTTCGTTACTAAATAAGTATAAGTGTTTATTATAAAATGACAGTTCTAAATTAAGTAGTGTCTCATTTATAATAAGTATTAATCATTCTCCAGCTATTAATCACTATAAAATAATTTAGGGAAAATAACACGGAAAATGAGTGTTTCGAAATTACCTACACCGAAAGTTTAATTCTCGTCAAACCTTATTAATGCACGCAAAGGTATTATTAAAATTCTAACCAGCAACAAAATTAATTAACGAAAGACATTCAGTAATAAAAAAAATCCTAAGGTAATATGTTAAACGAAAGTATTGGTGAACATAGAAAAAAACTACCCCTTCACCCTTTGGCATATAGATGGATACTTTAAGTTTTTCCTCAAAGTACGGAGTACAAAGGTTGGCCGCCATTGTAATTCTCCAAAGAATATATATTAATTCATGCATTATACGTATAAAAAATGCAATCTGAAATTATGTGTTAATTTGATCTTTATAATTTTCATTAACTTTTCTTTATGAAAGTATAATAAATTTCCGTCTGTTAAAGTAGTATTGCTCGTTCTATGATAATTTATCAAATTTACTTTAATTTATACGATTGCACTGTCAACCTTTTGATTTTTATTGAGATATTTTATTTTGAGTGTATATTTGCGAAGTCACAAAATAGTTTTTACAATATGCTTGAAGATCCAAACAATCAGTACTAACACGAATGAACTAACATTTTTCGCGCTAAAATATTCATTGAAATTTTTTGAAAAGTGTGGCTGCAATATAACTTTTTAGTCTTAAAGGTATTACTGAAAAGTAAACAATTTATTATTCAATTCATGAAACGAATTACAACCTCTTCAATACCTATCATTAAGTGGTAATCGAGAATTCTTCACTTGTAGGTTTTTATTTTATATCCAGGAATATATATATATATATAGAAATATTTAATATTTATAATTATACTATTTAGCCGCTTTCAAGCGAGGCAATTTATGTCAAGGCTAGTCACTGCCTTCTCTATTGACACAAGCATTACTTCTCCAGTCACATAATAATTAAAATTATCATTTTCAAATTTGCTGAGTGTATTTTGTAACATACCACGACATTTGAGGCAACACACCGCAGGCATTGCTTTCGCAGATTCTGCCCTTACCTTAACCATCGTGTTAAAATTATGTTGCAGAATAAAAATTCCACTTATTAACAACGATGCGTGTACGTGGCTTGTGCACAGTTAAGTGTTACGTTATAGTGTTTGAAGTATGAATTTGCTTTCAACAAAAAATTAATACAAATTAGAGCTAAAGTTGCTAGATAAAAATCTTGAAAAAAAACAACAACAACAATATTCCATGCAAACTCAGTAAAACGTGAGCAACATATATTGGATAGAGTTTTAACAAAATGAATAACCATCAATGAATTAAACATTATGTAACGAAAATTTAGACTAATCTATTGAATCAATCAATTTAAAGAAAAAAATTCTATAAAAGTTAATAATCATAATTAGTTATTTCCTCCCTTGTTATAACTGTGTTAAAGTTCTGTAAATACCAAATAAGAAAAACTATATTAATTATCCATATTTTAATTTATTCAAATTGTATCTTTAAACATTTGCCCAGCAGAACTTAAACGGGTTCTTTCCATGTTCGAAATGTATTTTGTGTATGTCAATTCATAAGGGAATATGAACAATCGTTGTATTTCTAACTCACTATTTGCTCTCATTTGCCGAATGTGTTTTGCTGTGTGTTTGCATTCCCAATTTACAATTAAAAACGAACTTGTAACAAATACTTCGTTTGCACTTTCTGGACTCCTTATCAAATTAAGGATGTGTTTGGCATGTTTAATTATATCCATAACCTCATGCTGATTGCAATTAATTGATGAAATTGTATAATTGATGACATGTTGTGAAATAAGACAGGCCAAAAGTACAAAAAAAAAGTTTTCAATTTTAAATGTTAGTATTTATTTTGCCGTAATAAGTCGTAATCTGTTGGAAAAATAGCAAAAAAAAATGTAAATTTTTGTTACAAATTTAAAAAATTCTAGCTTAATTAAATAAAAAAAAGTGAGACCGAGATTCATGAGAAAACTTCCTGGTCTTCCTAATGCAGAAAAGCATAAGGCTCAAGCATACCATATATTTTCCATTCACTTATCCTTCAGTTCTTCAATAAAAAAAAACGTGTTTAAAAAGGAAATTCCAAAGTAACATTTTGACGTTAGTCATACTTTATGTATGCATTGATATTACGTTTAAGTTGAAATTGCGGAGGCCTTCTCCATTGGTTCATTAGACATTTGAAAGATCCATATTTTACAATCCTACGTGCATATATTCCTTGTTTCCAAATAGCAGATTAGATTCTAGGAAGGCCTGATATTAAGCTATAATACTCAGGCAAAACATGTATTTAAATGAAACACTATATAAATGGAACGAGTAACGACGTAGGTCGACGTCTATGTTTCCTGCTCCCATTCGCAGATTCGAATATGGTGTATTCTGTTGCATGATGTATTCTGTCTTGGGGGCGATTGCCCCCAAGTGTGTTATCAAGGGAGCAAAAAATACTTGAGGGGCGATGAGTTTGCAAAGGGGGGAAATTAAAATAATGTTGTACCTTTGTACAATAAAACCATTCTCCAACCATAACCAAACCAGCAAATTTTTACTTTAAACTCTCTTAAATTTTCTAGATACCAGTAAAAATATCTTAGTTAATTATTTCACTCGTTCTTTAAAAATGTTAAAAATATGTGATGTTTTTTCTACTTTATTTAAAAGTGACCGGATAAAGCCTCTTTGGTTATTTTTATAAACGGTAGTAAGTGTTATAAAACTGTTTTATAGTTACACTTTAACTCAAATTATGATTAGACATAACATGAAAATTAAAAGGGAGCGATGGATGTTAATCAACTTAAAATACGAGGCGATGGTCCAGAAAAGGTTGGGAAGCACTGCTCTAGAGAGAGTGTGTCGTCAACCTGCGGGAAATACATCTCCATTCTCATTGATTGGTCGCTTGACTTTGCAGGCTTGGCATATTCCCCAGAACTGCAAGCCATCTGTGGTACCATCTAGGCGACTCTCGCTAACAATTTTGACGCTCAGATAACAATGAATATTAGCTCTCAGTGCATGTTAAAGCATGCTCAAGCCAAATGGGTATTCAAGGGATCTTTTGCATGCCACAAAATCGTTTGACATGCGTGTCCAAGATTTTCCCATCCAGAAAATCTGATGACTCAGCCGGGACTTGAACCCGCTAAATTTTGCATTAAAATATTTTTTGTATCTAACAAGTTTTAATGTTTGTAATTTAGGGTTCTTTGGAACTGTTCCATCCTGATTTATTAATTTTATCAAGTTTTCACTAATAATATTCACAAGAAGTTAGATTTAATAACTTTTTTTTATTGCGATACTACCGTTTATTAAGAAATCTAAATTTGTATAAAGTAAAAATAATTATTGATTTCAGGAATATATATATATATATATATATCAATGGGGCGAACTTTGCATTTGAATTGCTTTCCCATGTGACAAATTTGCAGTTTCACTGGTTATTTCTTCGAGCGTATAATTTTTTCCAGGGCCTTAAGATAAATCATATCTAACGTGCTATCGTTTATTTATATAATTGCAAAAGAATTTCGTTACAGTAATTGTCTTTTCCCACTCTCATGCAATTTTTCGGCGGCTTAAAAATAAATTTAATCTTAAACCTGAAAAATGTAGGCCATTGTGGTATATATAAGACACAGTTTTAAAAAAAACTGTGTATAACAACAAAAAAATGTCAACTTCTTTATGATCTATAAACACTAGAAAATTTATTTTGTATTTATTTTCCTTGTTAAATTTCATAACAAATTGCTTCTCCTTTGTATTCTTCTTTTAATCCTTTTTCATTTTTTTATCATAATGAAAGTTTCACCTCCATCAAATGCAGGCTTAAAGCGACAGAATTAATCACTCTAAAAGTAATTTAATAAAAGGTGACATTGTGGAACTAGTGAGAGTCATCAACTTCATTCTAAATCCGAACATTTGATTTCACCTTTAATCTTAGTATAAATGCACTAAAATATCTAGTTAGAATTGTCATGTATCTTTACTATCATAAATTCTTAAATATCTTATGAAACGAAATATGTACCACAAAAAAACATACACATACTAAGTGTACAGTGTACATACTAAGATAAAATAAAAAGATCAGTAGATGAACGTGCTGTTATTTTTGAAAAAATTAAAATTTTGGTGTAAATGAAGATATAATATCCCTTCTTTAATAATAATAAGTTTGACCTTTTTCATAAACTCAAGTGTATTTTTTTAGCAAATCGCCGAAAATCTACCAATACACAAGGAATAAATCATTGGGATTTTGATTTCAGTAAAATAAATGTGCTGTCTAAAACAACTATGCTTTTAATCCTTAAATTATCCTTTGCTAATAAGATAAATTAGCGTCCGTTTGTATCCATAAGTCCACATTGTGTAGCTATAGAAAATGAAACTTTATTTGAAAAGTCTTTGGAAAATTAAGGTAAATTTATTTATTCTTCATTTCTAATTTAACTATTTCTACTTATGGTATTCAGACTTACTGGAATTCGCAATACAGTTTAGTTTTCATCTATCTAGCTATAAACATAATGTAAATAATCTCCGTTTTATTTTTTATAGCTTTATCAAACGAAAACAACGTAAATAAAACATGATTTATAAAAATTTAATGATGATTTTCAAGTCGAATAGTTAATCACGGAAACAAATCTGGTCATGCGATTTTTCTTATTTTTATTATAATGTAGCTATTGTATTTCTTTACCAGGTTTGACTAGGAAAACATGCGTTCGTAGTAAAAAACTACAAGGAAATATTGATTGAGTTAAAAACATCAAGACCACTATTTAAGTGTTTAATCGTTGGTAGCAGATCATGCTATCCACCCCCTGTCACAATGCCTCATAATTCAATAAGAATATAACTAAACAGCCTGAACTTTAGTCGGAAACTAATACAATTATTAAATTTGAAATGGCTCATAATTCTTTCACCCAACAGGAATAATTGGTATTTGTATATTTAAAAAAAAAGTATTCCTTTCACATTACCACTATTTACATTTAAAAAATGTATATAGTTTTAAATTTTAAACTCTCTAAACTGTCATGTCATGAGATTTAATTTAGTTTTATATCAAAGTAAATTATCTAAAAATAGTGGTAGGTAATGAATTAAAAGATATTTAATCCCTAAATTTAAGAGGAATGGAATAGCTAGGAAGCCATCGCAAACATCGACATTTTGCAGTGTTGCTTTGTTCAATTATTACAAGCTTTAGTACAAAGACCCGTGATCGACATTTTTCATTTGTTCTTTTACAACATTACACATACTTTATCAGATGCCAAATATCTCTTTAAAAAGATTAAAAACTTTAGAGGGTATCCTCCATAGTATATATATTAGGTGTGTATGCCTACAAAAGTTATGCTCACCAAGTCTTACAATCATTTACCATAGATACTTATAGTGAAAAATGTATTGAAAAATCTTTTCACGTCTAATAAGGCCTAATAGAGCAAGAGCCCAGGGCCCCCAGACCTAAGTAATTTTAACACGAATGAAATGTATCGAATAAGGTTTGGTTTTTTTTTTGGTAATAACTTTTGTTGATTATTTTCAAAAGCAAAAATTCCATATAATCTTTTTTTTCTTTAAAGAATTCTGGCAGTCCTTGAATTGACAAATAAAATTCATATGCAAAATACAAGTAAAGATCGAAGTCTTTTTTATATTTGCCCCACTTTTCTTTTTTTAATTCGAAAAAATTAAAAAAAGGAAACTAGGCATTGACATGCTGACAATGTTCGTCCGACGGTGCTCCCCTTCCTATATCGGTCCTATCCGTCAGATCTTAATTTTTTTTTCGAATCTGTGTAACGTCGTACTAGGATATTAACATTTTTAAAAATAATTTAATGGAAATTTTGGGTTACATGATGACAGTGCCTCTACAAATATCGCAAAATGTTTAAAACTTACTTTCCATTATTTCAGTTTGTAGAAGTAGAAAGTTTAATCGCGTTTCTGAACAAAGTATTTTTTTGTTATTTTTAAAAAGCAAAAATAATTACCGTTGTTTCCCCCCTTATATTTATTTAATCTTTTTAATTTGTTGTATTTGTGTACTAAAAAAAGTATGAGAGTGGTTTGATTTTATAAAAATAAATTTTAATAATAAAAGTATTGTATATATATTAACTCAAGTATTAATCAATTACTCCAAGCTACACTGCTCAAAACCATTAGGGGAGCACTTTGCGAACTTTTGTCAATCCTTCCTGTTCCAACTTTTTATTTTTTATTCTAAAAATCTTAAATTAGTGAAATACATTCATTATTCATCCAAAATGAAATGGTAAAAAAGAAGGGGGGGGGGGGACACAATTTTTTAACTAAATTTTAAGGGGAAAAACTTGTAATTATAACTTTTGAATAAATTATAAACATAATTTTTTCAAACATTTATTTGTTAAAAAAAAGTTAAAATCAATTTTTAAACATCTAAGAATGCAAGCGTAAAGAATTTAGGGTCAATTTATTTCATAAAATTTTTTGGGAGTGAATTTTAATTTATCATGTTTTTCATATTTTCATTTAATTAAAACAAACATAATTTAATTCTTCAAAAGACATGATTCTTCCATCTAACGATAAATAAGGGCGAGCTCAACTTAGTGAGAAAAAAAATCGCAAGCTGACGATTCCAAATGGAATCATAGGGGGTGGAAAGGTTTAAATCCATGCGATCCCCTAATTTTTTTTTTTTTTTTTGGCGCTGTGTATTAATCCTTTTAGAATAATTTAGTGGAAGAAAATAACACGGAAAAAAGGTTGACCGCAATTGTGATTCTCGAATGAATATGGTATAGGAATTTCTGCATTATACAGTACAAAAATGCAATATAAAATGAATCCGTTAGATTTTGATGCCTGAAATTTTCATACACTTTTCTTTATGAAAATTTAAGAAATGTCTATGTGTTTGACGTAGCTATTGTTCCAATCTGTGATAGTTTACAAAAAACTAATTTAATTTTTATACGATTGTAATGTCAAACCTTCTGTTTTTTTTATTTGAGATATTTTATTTTTGAGTCTGTTATATTTGCGAAGTCACAAAATAGTTATTACAATTATGCCTTGAAGATCCAAACACGTCAGTAACCTAACACGAACTGGACTAACATTTTTCGCGCTAAAATATTTATCGAAATTTTTTGAAAAGGGTAGCTGCAATATAACTTTTTAGTTTTAAAGGTATTGCTGAAAAGTGAACAATTTATTATACAAATAGTTAAACGAATTCTCGCGTATTAAATATCTATCATTAAGTATTAATCGAGAGTTAAACACATCTAGTTTTAATTTTATCGTATTTAAGGTGACACGGGATAATTATTGGACAAAAATCAAACTCTTAAAATATCTCCCACATTTCTGAAAAATAACAAAAAACACTTGTGTCCAAAAATTAACAAGCTAATTGGGGTATTTATTAGACATTTGTTTTAAATATGTTCTGTACAGTATTTAGACTAGCCACAAGAAGTAAATTGTTGACATTGGTGTGTACTATAGATACTGTGTATGGGAGCAATTATTGAACACCATATGGCTTCTGTTAAAAATGTATAAGTGAAATCTAGGAAAAACTACCAAACATTTAAATTTTTCACACAACTTTTTGATAATTTCTTTTTTGTCCAAGTTCAAACATTGCGTAGATGGTGTTTTATAATCACACAAACTATAGCAAGTAAATGTAAGCACATTGAGAAGCTTACTTACCCCTTGTCTTACGCCATAGCATGTCCAATAATTACCCCATAGCTAATCATGCATGTCATAATGTGACTATTTATCCTACGATGGTGTTTTTCAGCACAAACTACTTTCATAAACATATATAAGACAGGGCATTACAAAAATTCAACATCATGTAAAAGAAAACAAAATTATACACAATTTAGCATAGATTGAACAAAAGTTTAAATCTTTTTTTTTCAAGCACTTTTGGTTACTAATATATTTTTTAAGAAAAACTACTAATCCCAGCCCATTAATTGATCAGAGCATTGCTAAATATGCAATTAACAAATTTTAGTTTTTTACACTCAATAAATTCTGATTATTATGATTTTCGGTCCAATAATTTACACCGGGTCACCCTACTTTTTCTTTAATGGGCTGCTTTTTTGGTGGATTAACACTTTTGCAGACTCGCGATATTTCCGAGAACTGATAGTCATTTTTTGATTCACCATCTTGATTGCTCTCGCTACCTATTTTAACGCTGAGATTGCAATGAATCTGAGCTCTTTGTGGTTGCAAGTATGCCGAAGTACATTCCGTGTCTATAGTGACTTTCTACATTATATATAGTAAGAGAGCTCTTTGAAACCAATCACGCTAAATGGTTGAATGCTATTTTAATGCAAAACGAATATGAAAAACACTAATTACTCATATCAGAGATACAAACAGTTTCTCGATGTAACTCGGCACCAAAGCTAAACATGCAAAATACTTGAATTCACTATGGACGAAAATTGTATATTATAACAGCAATTAAACTGACTCAGCCTAGGACCATAATTGATGAAACATGAATACAGAAGCTATAGCTAAGTAGCAAACATCACTTGCCAGTATGCAGGTTATTAGGTGTGTAAATTAATTCCCTGAAGTTTTCCGAATTCCTATGCGAATTTAGAACGATACTTGTCTGTTTAAAGATATATCTCTTGCATAGTACATTATCTTGCACACAACGTGTTGAATAGACACCATTGCAAGTTATCGATTTCCCTTTTCCATGATTTTGAAGGTTGTGACAGTAAAACCTTTTTGATTCTAGTCATTCGTTTTTACCCTCGACCGTGGTAAAATTTCTAAGCTTGGCGAGACTTGGTGTGAATCATCAATGATATGGATTAAAAGCTTAGCCCTTTAAAAAATGCTTCGGAATATATTTCTTAAGTTATTTACTTGTTTAGTACGTGTTGTCAGCTGCGTAGTCGCTATTCTAGGCTGAGAGTGTGTAACACCTGCGTCTCGTTTCGTTGTTTTTATTTGAAAAATTATAAAAAGTAAATGGTAAATTATTTAAACAGTATTTATCTTTAGATAACAAAATAATATTATAAAGTGAACTGCAAAATGCAGAACGTCAGGTCACAAAAGAATAATAAATACTCTTTGTGAATGTACATTCGATTGAAAAAAAGGGAAAACTCATTTATGATAAAGGTCCAAAACCAACGACAGAAATCTTCTTATTTTATAAAATAATTTAAAAATATTTATTATTGTGCACTTTAAAATTATTCATTTTTGTATGGGTCAAGCTTCCCTTATAAAGGGAGGCTTGGCCCAGGCGTCTATGTTAAAAAACAATATAAATTTAGAAAAGAAAAAATGCATTATTTATATTACACTATTATATCTTTGTTGAAAATAAAATTTCCTTTAATATGTGCTACCATATGAAATGTTTAGTGTAAAAACAAAATTTATAAAAACGTATTTTCTAAGCTACATTTGGCGGGCTGCATTGAATATTTTTACAAACTTTTTTTTATGATAAATGTAAATAACATACAGGTCTCTATAATCCCAATTTTTGAAATTGCTTCGAATATTTTGCGTTAAATTATTTTTTGAAAATTAAAAAAAAATATTCGAACCAATTTCAAAAAGT